>JAJMEX010000001.1:600000-906527 GCA_030574375.1 Priceomyces castillae
ATTGAATCTGAAGACGCAACTACTCCAGCAGATAACTCTGAGATTTGATAATCAACCGTCTTGCCATTGCGATTAGCCTCTGTAAACTTCTGGAGCCTTTTTCTCTTGTGTGATATGCTTCTATTAAGTTTGCCTACTAATTTGGCTATCTTAATATTTTTAAACTGAATCTTTTGTTCATTTGTCAATTTATGCTTCACTCCTTTTCTGAGATCATCTTGGTAATTGCTAACAACTTTAAGCAATGAATTGGTGACCTCTAAAGACTCGTTCCGAAGTGGCCCCTTTAAAATAGAGCTCAATTTAAAGTCCTCAATAGATGGTAATGGAGGTGTAGGCTCGAACTTTTCTGGTTGAAATTTACTCTGAAAACGCCTAGCTTGGCCCTCACTTGACAGCAGCCGGCTATGTTTCATTACACAGAGAGAACGAACTTATCTCTACCTATAATTTCAACCAATGGGTTCTTATTTACCTGTTGTTAAATTACTGCTTATATAATTCATTCTATTTTCCAGCTCTTAAACTTTCTAAATAGTTATATAAAGGCATATTATAATGACAACATATACTAAATAAGAGCTAGTTGTAACTTATAAAGGAGATATAAGCACGTGAATGTTCTTCGATAAAAGCCCTTTCTAGAAGTGAAAGAGCCATGTAATTTGTGCTCATAAAATTATAAGAACCATTAAGTAATATGCAATGGTTGCTAATATAGATACAATATTCTTGATGGAGATATCAGAATTGAAAAATTGTCCTAGTGTGGCCATCTAGACACAACATAATGTTGAGTTCATAGAGGGTCACCGAACGGGTCACTTTCTAAAGTTTCAGTCGAGGGAGCAGTGAGTCTATGAATACCTTGACTGGTGAGAGTTGCAGGCTTTACAGGCCTTGGTGGAGGAGGACTCTTAGGACTTCTAGGATCCTTGGGACTCAAGGTCGTGTTCTCTAATTTACGTGTTATTGACTCTTGTTCCGGATCCTGTTCATCGTCTGAGTCTGATTCGGTATAGTAGCTTTCGTCGCTGTCAGATGGCTCATTATAAGTAGGAGCTGGATTCGAATCAGTGTATCCATTTGCTTTATCAAAAGCACTAAAAACATTGACCAATTGTTCGTTAGCATTAATCAAACTGCCCAAGAACTCTTCATCCATTGCAGCGACTTCTTTACTCTTTGTTGAAGGATCACCCGCTCCCACAAATTGCAAATACTTCAAAACCTTGCGTCTAATTTTCCTACAGGATTCAAACTCCTTTGTAGCTCTTTCATCATCCATGGGTAACCGGTCCTTCGGTAATGCAATCAAGATGTTGCCGAGAGTAGTGGTGTGTGTATGACAATCTGCAATGACAGTCTTGATCTTGGGTGCCTCTAACTTGTAATTGATCTGGGGAATTTTATAGTTCTCATCTGCATAATTGATGCCCCCATGTCTTCTTCCTCTCCTATTACTCTTCTTTTTCTTTTTCTCTTCCCTTCTTCTAAGCTCTGAATCAGATCTCAAACTGGAACCTACTCCCCAGCCTGATGATTGTCTTGGAGAAGATACAGCAGGTGATTTGGGTCTTTTAGGTTCTTCAAGTATCTCTTCATCAAAAACGTTAGTGCTAGCAGATCTTGATCGAGAACGTGAATGTTTGGATTGCGCTTTGACCAGAGGTAAGCTTTTCCACAAGTTAGCTAAATCAGAATATCCATCCATATCAGCCAATTGCTCCTTCCACCCAATTGCCAATGACTTCACTCGAGAAATAACCTTTGGACTATACAGTCCTCCATTGCCAGTAGTACCAGATCCACTCAAAACAGAACGAAGAACACTAACTAATTTGTAGTCGCTTGAAATTATCGGCCCAATTTTACTCCCTGAATTCAAAACAACGAGCTCAAGGACGTGTAATGCTCTCAATTGCTCTTCAGATGAGTCACCATACTTAATCTTCTTACGAATCGCCCGTGCTGCCTCAGTAGCACCAGTACGAGACTGAACTTTGATCAATTCCAATAAGTCTGATAAGTAGAGCTCAATAGAGTCATCGACGTCGGGATTTCTCTCTGGAGTAGATAATTGGTCGATTTTCACCGTGATAGAGGTATACGGTGATGAAGAGGAGAAAAGAGGCATCCTTATTATCGTTTATATCTTCTTTTTATGCCCTTTATTGCCTCTCTTTAGATGTCTTTTACAGCATTTATATAGGATTTCATTACCCCTGCGCTATTGAGAGATTGTAATTTTGTGCAGGTTGGAATATATATGCAGGTCATCAGATAACGGCGCAGTATATTTATTATTCAAAAGTTCGAAGAAAAAGCGTTAGGATCAAGTAGAAGTGAATCAACGAATCAGTGATGATAACGTCAAAAGGACCACTAAAAGTGATGAGACGAACGTTGTTACTTACTTTAGTGGTTTCTATGGTTTTTTCACAAACCATGGTGACTCAAAATGGTGGAATACTCAATGATTTGAACACAATTGATGTTCAAGCAGAAATAAAGCCAGAAAAATTACAGGGAGAACAAAGAGTAAGTGAAAACTTTGTACGAATAGATGGAGAGGGAGATGTTGAGTCACAAATCATATCCAAGCGAGCAGGACAGAAAAAAGGACCTAGAGCAGCAATGGTTGCAGTAATTAGGAAACAAGCAGATGTTCCCCTCTTGTTGCAGACGATTAAAAACTACCAGGACAAGTTCAATAACAAATACAACTACGATTGGGTGATTATGTCATATAGAGGATACTATTTTGATAACTATGAAACAGTTTTAGCTTTAACAAACAGTCCTTCTAACATGCGGTTTGTGAGTTTAAAGTATCGCGGAGATGTGCTTAATTATAGACCAGATACCGATCCAACAAGGTCAAGGAACTATAGAAAGGAAATGCAAGTACCTAGGCATTTGAAAGATGAAGTGACACCTGCAGCAAAACACTTTACGAGGTTTTTGGCTGGCCATTTTTATAATTTGGACATACTTTGGAACAATTATGACTACTATTGGAAAGTTCCTATTGGATCCCAGTTAGACTGTGAAGTTAACTATGATGTATTTGAAATGATGATGGAGAAAAAAATACAGTATGGTTGGCTGATAATAAATAATGATCCTCCCCAATACCACCCTAGTCTTTTGGAAAACGTGAAAAGATATGTTTACGATCCCCGCAATGACTTCTTGAAAAAGAAGAAGAAGACTCAAACAACAAACAATTTCCAATTTCTCTTAGACGACTCAGTCGTAGACACTGCTTCAAGTAACAATGATGTGGTGTGGAAATACAAATCATGCAGCATAGAATCTGATTTTGAGATCGTTGACGTTAGGTTCTTTAAATCAAAACAATATCGTCACTTCTTCAACTATATCGACCATATCAATGGAATATACTACGAAAATTGGAGAGAACAAGCTATAAAGACTGTTGCAACCTCTCTTTTCCTTGAAAGCCATGAAGTAAAGTTCTTTGATGATCTTGCTGTGCTGATCCCAGCACTAGGAATAGGCAATTGTCCTTCTAATCCAGATGTTTACTTGAAAAATAAGTGCATTTGCAATCCATTGGCACATGGTACACCATATTTGTACGGTAGGACTAAAATGGAATACCAAGTGCTCCAACAAAGCAGCTGCTATGCCCATTACCTCAGTTCTTTAGAGATTGATCCTCCTCTCAGTCTCACTGCTACTGAACAAGAATTGGAGCTTTTTTCAGCTTTCAAGCGCCCAGAAGAATAACCAACTACCCAATTCCACCACCAAGCATCATTTATACCATCATAATACCTTTAAATATCATTATAATTTTATGTAACATTATCATTAGCTACTTCCCATATAAACTTTCTTGTATAGGCCACGTGACTGTTAATCACGTTTTAAAGCACGTGATAACAAAATTCTTAGGGAAGAACTATTGAAAAATTTTTATGAATGTGCTATATCAATCAAGTCTCTTTGAAGTGATCTTTTAGTATAAGATAGCAATTAGACAAAATGTCGGGCCCACAAGATACTAATCAAGACAAGTTGAGCCAACAATTCCAAAATACATCGCTTAATAACGGTGGCCAGGGTGACCAACAGCAACAAGGAGGTCAAAATACCTTTAACCCTAATAGTGCTTCAACGTTTGTTCCTCAGCAAAATGCATACCAAGGAGGTTACCAAGGAGGCTACCAAGGAGGCTACCAAGCTGGAGGTTACCAAGGATATGGATACAACCAACAAGCAGGATACAATTCATATGCTCCTCAGGATACTTATGCCAACTACAATGCTCAAGGTACCTATAACAATTACGGTAATCAAGGTTACAACAACAGAGGAGGCTACAATAATAGAGGATACAACAACAGTTACAACTATAACCAACAGCAACAGCAACAACCACAACAAGGTATGTCATTAGCTGACTTCCAAAAGCTGCAAACTAGTAATGTTACACCAGCCAACAAACCTAAGAAGACTTTAAAATTGGCTGGATCTAAGGGTATTACTTTGGCTAATGCTAAGAAGGTACCAGAAAAGGAAAAGGCAACTGAAAGCAAACCAGAAGAAACACCAGCAACTAAAGAGGAAACTAAGGTTGAAGCACCTACACCAGCAAAGGAAGTCACTAAGGAAGAAGCTCCAAAGGTAGAGGCCCCAGTTGCTAAGAAAGAAATCAAGGAGGAATCCAAACCAGCTGAAAAAGAGAAGACACCACAACCTTCTTCAGAGAGTAGTACTCCTGCTCCCGTTTCTAATGCAGATGCATTGATTAAGGAACAAGAAGATGAAGTTGATGAAGAAGTCGTCAAAGACTTGTTCGGTGGAAAAGATCATCTTTCCATTATTTTCATGGGTCATGTTGATGCTGGTAAGTCAACCATGGGAGGAAACATTTTGTACTTAACTGGATCAGTAGACAAGCGTACTGTTGACAAGTATGAAAGAGAAGCCAAGGATGCTGGTAGACAAGGTTGGTATTTATCATGGGTCATGGATACCAACAAGGAAGAAAGAAACGATGGTAAGACCATTGAAGTCGGAAGAGCTTACTTCGAAACAGAAAAGAGAAGATACACAATTTTGGATGCCCCAGGCCACAAGATGTACGTTTCTGAGATGATTGGAGGTGCATCTCAAGCAGATGTCGGTATTTTAGTTATTTCTGCTAGAAAGGGTGAATATGAAACTGGTTTTGAGAAGGGTGGACAAACTAGAGAGCATGCTTTGTTAGCCAAGACTCAAGGTGTTAACAAGATCATTGTTGTTGTCAACAAGATGGACGATCCTACAGTAAACTGGTCACAGGATCGTTACAAAGACTGTACTACCAAGTTGGGTCTTTTCTTAAAGGGTATTGGTTATGCAAAGGAAGATATTACTTACATGCCTGTTTCTGGGTTCACAGGTGCTGGTTTGAAGGATAGAGTTAATCCAAAGGACTGTCCATGGTACACAGGTGATTCATTATTGGATTACTTAGACAAAATGAAGGTTTCTGACCGTCACATTAACGCTCCTTTCATGCTTCCAGTTTCAAGTAAAATGAAGGATATGGGTACCATTATTGAAGGTAAAATAGAATCAGGTCACATCAAAAAGGGTGCTAAGTTAGTGTTGATGCCAAACAAAGACAGTGTTGAAGTTACTGCTATCTACAACGAAACCGAACAAGAATGTGAAAGTGCTTTCAGTGGTGAACAAGTCAGACTTAAGTTGAAGGGTGTAGAGGAAGAAGATGTCCAGCCTGGTTACGTCTTATCATCTCCAAAGTTCCCAATCAAGACTGTCACCAGATTTGAAGCCGTTGTAGCTATTGTTGAATTGAAGTCTATTTTGTCAAATGGTTTTTCATGTGTTATGCATTTGCATGCTGCCATTGAAGAAGTCAAGTTCGTTGAATTGAAGCATAAGTTCAAGAAGGGTACTAACAAGAAGTCCAAGGAACCACCTGCATTCGCTAAGAAGGGTATGAAGATTGTTGCAGTCTTAGAAACTAATGAACCAATTTGCGCCGAAACATATAAAGATTACCCACAATTAGGTAGATTCACTTTGAGAGACCAAGGTGCTACAATTGCTATTGGTAAGATTACCAAGCTCCTCTAAGAAGTTAATTTAGTCATGATATATATATAAGAATCTATTTTTTGTCTATATAATGTTAATTTTCTTTTATGATCTTATATCGTTCAAAATATCTTCAAATATCAGTATTAAATTTTCAATACCTATAATGACATTCTCATCGTAGCCTTCTCCCTTGGCGTACCGTGCATGTGCCATATCTATTAAGTTAATACTACTCAATGGTGCGTTAGGTTGAGTAATATCATTTATATTAGCTTTTTCATTAGTTTTGTCGTCATCATCATTACGATCATCGTTGACCTTCTCATCCTGCTCATCTTCATCATCTTCATCGTCATCTATTACCATACCTCTGAGAAAAGGATCTGCAATCTCATATTTATCGTCATCATCGATTACGTTATTCCATTTCTTTATATCATTCTCAAAAATAAAGAGTAAAGATCCCGAAATGATGCGTACTTCCTCATCCAAAAGACAATTGTAAAGTAGCTGCAACCGTGACAAGTATCTAAACACAAGTTTCTTCAAAATGGCTGTTTCTGATGATAAGTTGTTGAAGAATAATAATAAGCCTTCTTTAATGTTTTCCTTTGTCAACGTTTTACCGAAGTTTTTGTTGTATTCCAAGAAATTGTTCTCGCCATAATGACTTAAGGAAACATGTTCATTCATCCCTGGGTAAACATTCCTTGGTTTCGAGTCCAGAGTCCCATTAAATACCTTCATACCACAAACTCTGAAATTTAAGCTTCCACTAGTGGTCGCTTCAGATACCTTTTTGAGCCTTTCTCGCTTCTCTGGAGTAGCTTTTTCGTCTGTGAGAAGTGATCCAAGCTTGATATCAAGTATACTTGGCTCTTTGAACCCATAATAGAGGTTCTGCAATACAATATACTGCTTTCCATCATCCATACCAGTAACACTGCCATTTGTACCTATATCATATTTCTGAAGCAATTCATCTTTGATTTCGAGCGTTTCTTTGCCCAAATCTCCTCTTAAATCTCCCTGCGTAAGTGTACCCATGAAAACAGGCATCCAATCTACCAATTGCGTGCTTTCGTGCAAGTTGGTCGTCTCGGCTGCCCTCGTTTGAGCCTCAGTATAGAATTCGATTTCTTGCCGAGTAGTGAGCTTCATGAAAAGCTGTTCGTTCTCCACAGATACGAGACATCCATCATGTCCAGCTACTTGGTGCGGCGAAGGAATATACTCTCCCATTGCCTCTAATATCAATACCCTTCTCTTTACTCTTATATATGGGTTGGATTTCGTGAAAAATATCAGATTGAAATCTTTCTATATGCAGGATTCAACCATCAATTTTGTAAATTTAACCTCGTCAAAAAGGACACAAATACGCTTCAATCAACTGTTTCTACTTACAACGTCTAAAAGTCGAAGAATTGGACTGAAAAGACTGATTTAATTGGATTAATTCGCGTAATATAACACTTTAATTACTTGGGACGATTTTTCCGGGAAATTTTACACGTTCAGAAGGTTATTTGTTGATATATAGCAAAGTAACTAATTTTCGAACGGATAACGTGGTAGACATTAGATAGACAGTTAAACACCGAAAAACCCGGTAGATTCTTTGAAATTTACAGAAAGAACACTAGACAAGACGATATAAACAGCGAAAACCATGAGTAACCCATACAATAACTCATATGAATTGGGTAACTACAACAAATACTCGTCCAATTCCCATGAAGATGATTTTGTATCTTTTATGAATGAAATACAAGACATCAACAATTCATTGGACCAGTACTCGAACTTGATCAATTTGATCAGTAACAAGCAAAGAAATTTTATCCAAGAATTGGATTTAAATGAAGAAGATTCTGAGTACAACTCCAAACAGATTGATACGTTAGTTTCAGAAGCACAGTCGTTACAGTTGACTCTTAAGAGCAGGATCAAGAATGCTCAGACACAAGCCGTACAGTCGAAGGACCAGTCTAAATTAGACCAGGCCGAAACATCCAGAAAGAGATTTTTGGAGTTGATCCAAGATTACAGATTAGTTGAAGCCAACAACAGAGAACAAACAAAGACTCAAGCAGAAAGACAGTACAGAATAGTCAAGCCGGATGCCACCGAAGATGAGGTTAAGGCAGTCGTTGAAGATGGTGATGGACAACAATATTTCCAACAAGCATTGTTGCAATCCAACAGAAGAGGTGAAGCCAGAACTGTTTTGAATGAAGTTCAAGTTAGACATAGAGAATTATTGAAATTAGAGAAGACCATGGCTGAATTGACTCAGTTGTTCCATGATATGGAGGAGTTGGTCATTGAACAAGATCAACCTATTCAGCAAATTGATGAACAGGTTGGTACAGCTCAACATGACATTGAGCAGGGTGTGGGCCACACAAACAAGGCAGTTGTTAGTGCAAAGAAGGCAAGAAGAAAGAGAATGTGGTGTGCTGGTATCATTGCCATTATCATCGTTATCCTTGCTCTTGTTTTGGGTATCTACTTTGGTACTCAGCATTGAACAATGTTGTTGTGCCCAATTAATCTATGTTTTGTTTTATAATACCTAGTGCTTTCTTTCTTCCAAAAAAAGTTCAAATTACCTTCCAACGAGCTCACCTTCTCCTTATGGACAGAGGACACTTTAATCAGTCGAAATCCCACTAATTTTGCCCACGATTTCGTTGTTTGGAATACTTTAACCAATCGACTAGACATAATGATAGAATTTCGTGCTAAACTCGAATATTTGTATAGGACTAGTTTCATTACTTCAAGGGATATGTGACTTGGCCCCCTTTGTTCGTGTTATCTTATAGATTCTATAGCTTAAGCCGTGTATCAATATTATATATGTTGCGAAAGAGATGCCCTAAATTTTTTTTCATAATGAGATAACATCAACCCTTTATACCATCATAATTTCTACAAATGCTGAGTCCAGTTGATTCTACCGAGGCAGATAGTCACATTGGTGACAAAAGACACGGAGAGCCTGTTGAAGTTGTCCCAGAAGGTTCCCATGACAATTTAGATGGGATTCAACAGAAAAGACAAAAGTTGAGTATTCCCGATGGGATGTCTAAGAACCAATGGAAAAAGCTTCAAAAACAGCAAAAAAGAGAGGAAACTAAGGATGAGTACCGGGCTTTGAAGAGGGAGAAACGTAAGGCGGCACTTTTACGTAAAAAAGAGCAGAAAAAAGAGTCTAATGATGAGGATCAAATGAAAAAGCCTAAGTTCCCCCAGAAACAAACCCCTACCGGAGTGAAAGTTGTAGTAGATTGTGAATTTGATGACTTAATGAATCAAAAAGAAGTTGTATCGTTATCAAGCCAGATTGCCAGGTGCTACGCAGCTATGAGACACTGTGATTATAAGTTAGATTTGGTTATTAACTCTCTTAATAAGACTTTGGAAGAAAGGTTTGAAAAATCAATGCTGGAGCATAAGAACTGGACTGGGATCGAATTCAACCATAATAATACATTGAAAGACATTCTTCCTACGGATCCTGAAGAGCGCTCAAAGTATGTTTACTTTACAGCTGATTGTGATGAAGTTATCACTGAGTTGGAACCAGATCACACCTATATCATTGGGGGTATCGTTGATAAGAATAGACATAAGAATTTGTGTGTGAACAAAGCCAAGGAGTTGGGAATCAGGGTGGGTAAGCTTCCCATAGGAGAGTACATCCAGATCAATGGAAGACATGTTCTTGCTACGTCCCATGTCTTTGAGCTTTGTTGTAAGTGGTTTGAAACAGGTAAAGACTGGAGAAAAGCATTTAATGAGGTTCTTCCTCCAAGAAAGATGAAAAACCCACAGGATGCACAGAAGAAGGTAACATCTGTAGACCAGGATAGTCATGTGCTGTCCAATATTAGCCAGGAACATTCTGAGGAACACCAGTAATCAATATCACAGAAAAATAGGATATTTTAATGATGGATACACTGCGTACTCAAAAAGCCAGTAAGAGCTACGAATTTGACTTGGTTGTATTCGCAGCGTCAGGGCCAACGTACCGATGGCATTACAATCATTCTATCTTACTTCTGGCTATATATAGACAGGTAGCTTCATTTTTTGGTAGATCGGATAAGGAAGCTCCAGTACGACCTCTTGGTCAAAAACAGTCTAGATTTCGCTCAAAAATCTAGGCACCATCAAGTAAGACGGTCCGACTAGGATCAATAACGCATATAGAGGTTAGGTTGATATTTAACCCATTAGAGTAGGTATTATATAATAGATCATATTCAATGTATTGACGAATTAAAATCTGATATTTATCTTCAGCCACTGTCGGCGCTGTCAGACCTCCAACCCCAGATCCAACTAGATTTTGCAACACGCACACATGTCTGTCAAATGTTCTCTGCAGACATTATGTAGGCACTATCACTTTCAGCAATTGCATCAAGAACGGAATCTTTTGAATACGACATGTATTGAAATAGGATTGGGCACCTCTGTTAAGTTAACCTGCTACGGCGCCCTAATTTTACAGTTTCCCTGAAATTTGTATTGTGACTAGCAATCCTTTCTTTCCTCAATTGTTGCGACATTCGCGTGTCATTCATGCCGCAACGATACGGCCGTCAGATCTGGCTATAGACTCAAAGACTAAGAATATCGCGCCCCTATTACTCTCCCCAGTAATACGATAAAAACACGATGTAAATACTAACGGTACACGACAGTGTATTTGGGGTTAGTAGTAGCCATCGTCAAAAGGTAGTGGATCGGAATGCATAGATCTCAGTTGCTGTTTTTGAAGGATCAGCAGGGATATAGGTATTGTGTCTATTAAAATGTCATCCAGAATCAGTCTACTGAACCTACAGGAGGGAACGTATTTACTGTTGACCCCTACAACCATTCTTTAGTAATATGTACTCAGTCGGAGGAGGTCAGTAATTCGTGCCACCACTGCCCAATTTGTCGCTAGCGTGTTTTTGGCATGTCGGCCCGTGTGTCGCTAACATGTCGCTATACCTCGCTGGTGCTCGACTGCGCCCAAATAGAGTCAGTGATTTTTCTAATGTTGAAAAGCCCACTAACCCTTTTTGTGTATTGTCTAGAGGGCGGCTAGCTAAAATCTCTTTTAACTCCTCTTTATAAACAAGTGCAATAACTAGTTAAAATAGTAGTAGAGTAAGTATATAAGTCATCAAGAGACTCGATACGTAAGGTAAAGATACACTGAACGATTTATGGGTATGTTATAATAGATAATGTGGTATAAAATGGGGCATTTAATGTGGGTGTTTTGGTTGGAATAAACGAACGAGGGTCAATAATGATATTTCAGCATCTGATGCGAATAATATATCAATGAGATCATTCATGATGATGGATTAAGCGTAAAAGGGCCTATTTGATGTAAACTGGAGCTTTGATGATGTCTAAAGGCTATAAACGAAGCTTTCGGTGGACTGCATCCGTCAACTATATTATGATCTATCTGCAAGAAACGAAATATACCATTTAGAACCTGATATGAAGTATAGGGATGTAAATGAGCACCTTTTCAGCATAATTGAATCATGGTTGCACTCCAACTATTCCATTCAAAGCTTAGGCGTCGAGGAAGGTTTTTGATCCCTTTTACTGGTGAATATTGATTTCGCCACAACTTGGTCCGACTTTATGACGAATATCAATCCATCTATCTATTGTATCAATGATTCACTCACGTATTGTGCTTTAGGTAATTCTTTGAAATTATTTTGTGATTTGTTGAATCCTTTTACTAACAATCTATTTTAGGAATTATGGTTCCTCCTCCAGCTGAAATCCGTAGAAAGTTAGTCATCGTCGGTGATGGTGCCTGTGGTAAAACATGTTTGTTAATTGTCTTTTCCAAGGGTACTTTCCCAGAAGTGTATGTTCCTACAGTTTTTGAGAACTACGTTGCAGATGTCGAAGTTGATGGAAGAAAAGTTGAGTTAGCTTTATGGGATACTGCTGGCCAAGAAGATTATGATAGATTAAGACCATTGTCTTACCCAGATTCTAATGTTATTTTAATCTGTTTCTCCATTGACTCTCCAGATTCATTAGATAACGTTTTAGAAAAGTGGATTTCTGAAGTTTTGCACTTTTGCCAAGGTGTCCCAATCATCTTGGTCGGTTGTAAGAACGATTTGAGAAACGATCCTGCTACCATTGAACAATTGAGACAACAACAACAACAGCCTGTCTCCACCTCCGAGGGCCAAGCTGTCGCTCAAAAGATTGGTGCTTCTGATTACTTAGAGTGCTCTGCTAGAACTGGTGAAAACGTCAGACAAGTTTTTGAAGCTGCCACCAGAGCTTCATTGAAGACAAAGGAAAAGAAGGAAAAGAAGAAGAAGTGTGTTGTGTTATAAGTTATTTATTGCATGTTTTGTTAATCAGAGTTGTGAAGGAATTATGAAAAGTGTTTTCAAGGTTACATGTGCCTAAGATATTTTAGGATTTAAAATCTGTAGATTAACAGTTAAATTTGTTGCTACTTCTTCCAATGTTCATAAAAACATAGAGAGACTTTGGTTGTTTAAAGACCAATTATTGTTCTTTTTATTGTGTTATGTTGTTTCCACTATTTTTGATGATGCAAAGCTTACATAGTGGTTGTTTGTTAATGAGCATTTAGAATTTGCTACAACAGTTAATAATTTTTTTAATGTCTTGATTATGAAGTTCTAATGAGCTTATTCCCTCTTTAGGTCCTGATTGTCTTCAGGTCTTGTCCTTGGACCTTTCATTTATATTCATTCTCTATCTCTGATACTCTTATCCTTGTTTTCCCTCACAATCCGCTGACTACAATCATAAACGAGAGTCAGTGATCCTCTCAAGGTTGTCTTTATTTCTAACTCTTTCTTTTTAGTTGAATATACACTTAAGGATAGTCTTTGTTAATAATAGCCCATAAGGTAGATAGTATGTTCTTTAGAAATCAAAGCGTAATCACGTGATTATTTTTTCTTTTCGAGCATCCAATTGGAAGTTCAGTATTTTACTTACATTTTGATGATACTAGATTCAAGTATTGTAAGTGATAATAGATACAGCCTGTCACAGATAGTCATACCGTGAACTATATTGAATAAAAGACCTGTCAGGATGATACAATTACAAAGCTTAAGAGTTTCCTCTGTTATAAAACCACAGATGGTTTTCAGAACTGCTCGTTTTTATTCATCGACTGGATTAACCAAAGCTGAGTTAGCAAGTGAAGAAGTCGCAAAGCAAGCACCAAATAGAACCGAAACTTGGTCTACTCATCAACAATCAAGATTAGATGCCATTTCAAAACACCCAGAAAGATTTATCCAAAAGGACTTGGAACTTCAACCAAGGCCTTACGCTGCCATAGATTTAATTGCAAGAGAACCTATAAGATACTTGAGCCATGAACACGGAAATGTTGCTGTATGTGATGGTAACAGAGGTAACACATTACAAGGTCACCCCAAGGTTTTCATCAACTTAGATCAACCAAAGGCTTCAACTTGTGGATACTGTGGATTAAGGTACGCCAAGGAAGAGCACAGAGACATCATTGAAAAGCAAAATGTTTAAGGTTTTAATCTCCCTCATTTGATTGTGTGCTGACATTCTCTTCTAATCTTTTTTGAATTTTCATCTACCTTTCAAATGATCATCGTCGTCACTAATCTATGTGACTTTATATCGAGGAGAACACAGGAGATATACAAATGCATTGTTAGAGAACAACTACGTATTGACTAGACTATTAGATCAATAGAATCTACACCTGATTCTTCACCTCCTAGACAACTTTAGTAGTGGTTCTCTATATCCACCATACTCACAAGAGCTTCCATTTCACGTACTGGTTCATTGTAATCTACATATTTTTTAAACTGAATCATAGTTCTGTTACATATAATCATCTTATTTGGCCATTCTTTGGTTTATGTAGTATCACTTGTATTGCAATTCGTTATCATTGTTTAATAGCAAAAGATTCTCGGATGATAGGATATATCGATTTTGACTTCGGTTGACTCCTACATAATATCCAATGACCAAATTTCAATAACCGAAATATATATTTATTGTTTGCTTCTCTAGTAATTAGTAATTTTGTTATAAGGATGTTCAATTATAAATCGGACCAACCTTGATAACCTTGTATAAAATTGCTACAAAGGGTTTAAGAGATGTCATTTCAAAGTACATCGGTTATAGAAGAAAGCCCGACTAGGGTTTTGAAGAAGATTAAATTATCTGAATTGATACAAGGTGTTGGATATGGGATTTATTATTCAAGAGAACACTTAGTGCATTCATATTTGCTTGTCCCAATTGGAATTCTTATCATATTCACGATTCTATATGGACTAAACTTGCTTTTAACTAACGTTATTCACTTCAAGTTCCCAGCCTCGGTGCTAGGTATGTTAATTAATTTGGTCGTCTTATCAGTTCTAAGTGTTCTCGCACTGTTAAACCAGGGAAACAATGTCAGCATTAACCGAATAAGCGGATGGTCGAATTGGCTTTTGACAAACTACTTAAATTTGATAAAGCCATCAATGAATTTCACGTTAAAGTGGATCAATGTGTTCTTCATTCCATCTTTCATAGTACTCCCTCTTTCAGACCCTATAACTTTTATAGAATGTTTGAAAATTGCTGGAGTTTTTGTTGTGGGATTCATCTTACTCTTTTGCATCGATGTTTATCTTTTACTTGGATTGCAATGGCTTTTAAAACGATTTGATCTTTTAAGTTCAGATGATGTGACTGATAACCTCCATAAAGATGAACCCCAAGAGTTTGAGTTGCAAAATATCTCTACTCAGACTTCAAACTATGTGGTCACTAGTATGAGAGATGATATCACTACGATTGACATAGCGAACTTGAGGTCTGTTAAAACAGAACCAACTAAGAGTTTTAGAGATGGGAATCGTCATGAGAATCCATTTGACTCTCGTGGAACCAACAGTGTAATTGATAGTGCTGTTGAAAGTGCTGTCTCAGAAGTGCAACCACCAGAACCCTCATATTGTCGAGCTGATGGACCATCTTACTTACAACATCAGCCAATCGTCAATATAAATTCCAGAAATCTGATAGACTCAGGATACCAATCTGAAGAATCGATCATCTCTTCTTCTAATGAGGGAGAGGAAATATCTGACAAACTTAGTGACAACGCTAAGAAGATAACAATATTTATTACAAAATACATTGATTGGGCATTATATTTAACCCTATTTATTGTCTCACTACCATTTTACTATATAAGCTCCATTCATACGTTTTTACCTTATCACTTAGGAGTTACAGTGATTGCTTACTATTTGGCATTATTGATCCCACAAAGGTGGCCGCAAACCAGGAGATTTGCCCACCCTATTTTAGTTCTGACTGCTGAGATATTATTCGTTTGCTTTATCGGATCCTTAATCTTCCACCATGGAAAACCAAAAGGATTCCTCGAGGATTTGGAATATTATAAAACAGGAAAAACCTATCTCAACTTGTTCAATAACAAAGATATGTTAGATAATGCACAGAAAATTGGAAGAATCAAGTCTGATTTCACCAGTACACCCAAATGGCCCGGGTGTGGGGATATTCTTTCTTCATTGATGGATATTTCTATTGTGGCCCTTTCACTTCCTATGTTCTCGTATAGAAGAGATTTCATTAACAACTTCTGGGTTTTAATGCCACCGATTATAATCTCCATGTGCTTAACATTTTTCTTATATCCCATATTCTGTTATCATATTGGAATTCAATCACAGAGAGCCATAGCATTCATCGGTCGCTCAGTTACTCTTGCTCTTGGTACACCTTTGATCAATTCATTGGAAGGATCTCTCTCTTTAACTGCAGTCTGTACAATTTTAAGTGGAATTGTTGGTGTATTGATAGGAGATCCTTTATTTAAGCTATTGAGAGTCGATTCTACTGACTATGTAACGAGAGGTGTCAGTTTAGGTATTAATTGCGGTGCAATAGCAACTGCTCATCTATTAACTGTTGATCCAAGAGCAGCATCAATGAGTTCCTTAAGCTTTAGCTTGTTTGGAACAATTATGATTATATTAGCAAGTATTGGTGCTATTAATGAACTCATACGTAGTTGGGCTGGCTTATAATGACTATATATCTATTAATGTTATTTATACACAATCCAAGTTTGCACCCAACTGTAGATAACCTTCCGACGCGTCTCCGAAGTCGAGTATGCATTTAGCGATAATATTTTGATTCCTCATCTAAAAGCTAAGTACGCTACACAATCATGACAATTCAAGCCGAAACGAAGGTCATTCTATTGCCATATGATAAGGAGGATGATGTTACTTATAAAGTGATAACTTTACCCAAAGATGCTGATTTAAAACCTCATAAACCTTATTTAATCAAAGACAATGAGATCTATGAGCTAATAGAAATCAAAGGAAACAATCCATTTCTGCAAACGAAACCAATACTCATGAAAAATGACAATGTTGTGAAGTCCTTCATCTTTGAAGGAGAGAAGGATGGGTTTGTTCTTCAATCTCCAAATTTAATTGTGGGCACAAAATTCAATCTTGCCTATTTGTTGGCTTCAATAATGTTTGAAAATGAGAGCTTCCTGAAACGTTACATTTCGTTTGAGGATTTTATAGATACATTATCAAATCTCTCTAGTGAAGATAACTCTTGGACGACAGAAATACCCGAGAGCGTATTCCAAAAGGCACTTGGGGAAATATGTGACACCATTGAAGAAAATCATGAACAGTTTTTTAAGTTTTCAAAAGACAAAACATTTGCATATATTAACGAGAGGATAAAGAAGCTTCAGGAGTTTATCAATAAGAGGAATAATTCCATTTATTTGAAATTGAGGACGGAACTTGATGACAACTTAACTACAATTCCAGAAAATATTTTAGAGCTTTCGATTCTAAGACACTCTGTGGACTTTATTTGCGACTCATACTGCCTGAAAACATTAAAAGATTTACTTATAAGACATTTTGCTTATGATTTCAAACCTCTCGATTCACACATGCTGACTTTAGCGTCAAAGAAGAAGGAACTCTCAATTATGGAATCAAGTATATCTACCATTGGCCAATCAAACTCCCAAAAAAAGAAAAAGGTAGACAATAATCCCATAAAGAAGTTAAAGAAAAAGACAGAAAAGGTCGCAGTTGGAAAAGGCGCTTTAGACGGATTCTTCAAGAAAGCATAATAAAGGTATCGACTAATTACTATTAAGATACACGTTTATACATATTTACATAAAATTTCATTTTATCATCAGGCTAGTTCTTTGATTTTGCCTCTATTTCAGCCTTTGCGTCAGCTTGAGAAGTAGTCTTGCTCAAGTTGTTATAAATAGAAAGACCGCTAGCCATCACATTACCTATATCACCCAAATTTGATGGAAGGATGATAGTGTTGGTCTCCTTGGCCAAATTACCAAACTGCTTGATATAGTCTTCAGCAACTTGCAAGCTAATAGCCTTTTCAGAGCCAGGAGTATCTTTGATTGCCTTGGCGATTTTCTTCAAACCTTCAGCAGTTGCTTCAGCCCTGAGTAAAATGGATTCAGATTCACCTTTAGCGTTATTGATCTTTCTCTCTTTGTCTGCCTCAGAAGCTAAAATAATAGAACGTCTTTCACCCTCAGCAATGTTAATACGTGATTGTCTTGTACCTTCAGATTCTAAGATTTCTGCTCTCTTCGATCTTTCAGCACTGACTTGTCTATGCATTGCTTCCAACACATTTTGAGGAGGATGAATATCTCTAATTTCATATCTTAAACATTCAACACCCCAATTATCCTTAGCTGCTTCATTGATAACCTTGTTAATATTAGTGTTGAGAGTTTGTCTCTCTTTCAATACTGAGTCCAAGGTTAAAGAACCAATTTCCGATCTCATGGTAGTTTGAGCCAATTGACTAATAGCAAACTTAAAGTCTTCAACACCGTAACTTGCCTTATATGGATCAGTCACCTTTATATACAAAATACCATCCAATTCCAAAGAAACATTGTCAGCAGTAATAGCATTCTGTGATGGAATCTCAATGGCAGATTCTTTCAACGATTGAACATATGAAATCTTATCAATGAAAGGCATTAATATTGCCATCCCTGGAGGCAATATTCTGTTGAACTTTCCCATTCTTTCCACTATCCATGCTGTTTGTTGAGGAACAAAGCGGATAATAGTGTTCGTGGGTAACCGCTCTCTTTGGAAAAAGTTTAAACCACTTTGAAAGTTATTAAAGTTGTTGCTACCTATGTATCTGACATTAGTAGACAATGGACTCCTTATAATGCTTCTACGGATAGCAGTAGATTTCAATAACATCATTTTGACTCAGTGTATTCAACACTATATTTGCCACTATGAGTTGAACCTTAAAGAGTATTGAAAATTGAAAGTATAGAAAGTGAGAAAACTCGTGATAAAATTTGTTCAAAACAGGCATCTCAAATTATAGAACAACTTCTAAGAGAAACAAGAGTAGACAGAATCACAAATATGTCGAAAGTTGCTGAATTGTCTCTGAACGAAAGGAATTTCTTGTTCGAGGCGTTGAAACAAGGAATAAGACTAGATGGAAGAGGTTTACAAGAGCCAAGAGAGCCAGTGATAACTTTATCTAAAAAAGAGTTTGGATATGCTGAGATTCAATGGGGGAAAACATTATTGACTGTCCGTGTATCAGCGGAGATTACCAAACCATACGAAGACAGACCATTTGAAGGGCTTTTCGCTATTAATACGGAAATAAGTTCGATGGCATCAGTTATGTTTGAAAATGGAAAGAATTCAGATGATGAAGTTTTGATAAGTAGACTTATAGAAAAAGCGATTAAAAGATCTAACTCATTAGATTTAGAGAGTCTTTGTTTAGTAGCAGGTGAGAAAGTCTGGAGTATACGTGTTGACTTGAATTTCTTGAATTATGATGGAAATATCATTGACAGTGGATGCTTTGCAGTCATGGTTGGCCTTCTTCATTTTAAAAAACCAGATGTTAGCATAAGTGGAGAAGAATTTATTGTGCATGATATAGATGAGAGACAACCAGTACCGTTGAGTATTTTACACATTCCAATTTGTATCAGTTTTTCTTTCTTTAATCCAGATAACAAAGAGACTAACTTAAAAGGAGATTTAAACAATGAGATTTCAATTATTGACGCCAACGGACAGGAAGAATCACTTAGAGATGGTTCTTTAGTTGTGACAATAAACAAAAATAGAGAATTACTCCAAATTAGTAAAAACGGTGGTTTACCTATAGATGCCATGATGCTAATGGACTTATCAAGAAAAGCCTATACAATTGCTGAGAGATGGACAGATAAAATAAGGGATATCATAAAGAAGGACGAAGCAGAAAGATACGAAAAGCTCAACTTGAAGTTACTAGAAGTTGGAGCAGATAGATAAAGATGCATAGTTAAACCAGAAAATGATATTCAGCAGGACTTTATAGACGAATTTTTCAATTTTCATAAATCATATCAAACTCTCAAAGTAGTTTACATTTATCAATATATCTAGTTACAATAATAGTTTGAATAATTTCTTCGTATTAGGAATCGTCAAATATAGTATAAACACAATCAAAGAATGGAAGGCTGTAAACTCACCAGTGATAAGATATGGTAGAACGATAAATATATGTGCAGTATAATTCAGCGTGAAACACATACTCAAAATGAGTTTAAGATGGATGGTAACCAGACTCCACTTAGACAATGTTTTCCTTGTGGGCCAAATTTACTTCATCCTTCTCAAAATCAATTTGTGCAGGTAAATTGGAATCTTTTCTAGATCTCTTCTTAATGCTTTTGTTAAGTTTGTATCTAATTAAGTTCATGAAATTCAAGCGGCCGAAAAAGTTCTTCACCTTTTTCGTATGCTTTCTGAAGCTAGCTGATGTCACCCAAGAATAGAATAAGTATTCCAAATAAAATATGAAAAGGGCAACCAAAAATCCAGCTACGACAGCAGATCCAATATGATTTGCCAACGATTTCACAAGTTTCGCATCATCTAAATGCCATGATGAACCTTGTGCAATAGTAAAGAAAGAATAGGTATGATTTTTATAATCTTCAGGCATCAAAATCCTAACCTTTCCAGCTTCAGGAACACCCCATCTTTTATATTGTTTCCACATTACTGATAAGAATAATGGTCCTGTGGAATACATAATGGTGATATAAGGGACGAACCAGTTCTTTTGATATGATTTGAGTGAATCCAAGACCTTTAAGAAAAATGGATGTCTTGGAACAGATCCCATCACATCGTTGGATATACCAGTTGGAACTGTCTTACGAACAAATGCAGGTACAGTCAACAATGGATCCAACTTCCTCTGACAACCGTCATCCAAGTCAATATAGACTCCTCCATAATGAGCTAATGCAAAGTATCTGATAGCATCGGCTCTTTGAATCGGATACTTATAAGCATCCCAAGTCTCTAAGAACCATGGGTACTCTTCACTAATAAACTCTCTTGCCATCTGATCAGTCCATAAAATGTACTGATAATCAGGATGCAAATCAAGACAAGCTTGTTGACCAGGTTTCCACATGTCAGGTATCTTGTCTGATTTATATGTTTGATGAATGATTTTCGGTATCATTGCGTGTTTATCCATAACGCCATCACTAGGATGAAGCTCCACATTTAAAAGAGCATCGGTGAACGAATCATCGTTCAACAATGTTATCAAGTCAAAAGTGTACCATATTAAAAATAGCACCAAAACAAGATGTGCTCCTATGATATATTTTAACTCTTTCCTCATTTCATGCAATATGTGTCGATGTACCAGTTATAATGGCTTTAAAGGAGTGGAATAGTAGTTAGGATTAATTTTCGAAAAAATTTAACAAAGAGGTAAAATATGAGATTCTCCTTGAACGAATGAGGTGGAGTAGTTCTGAACCCTTTAAATAGATATAACCCTTCTTTGCTTGATTGCAGCGATTAGTTTGAGATACGTTTATGTCAAATCGGTATTCTTCAACTTTGGAAGATGCTGCTTCGTATTGTTATTGTTATTGTTAAGCCGACTAAGAGCGATACACAGGCAAGTGTTTTATTCTAGAGTAGTATGCTATTCCTTGTATATATACTTCTCAAGTTCTTGCTGTTGACTATGTAATATCTTCTTATGCTTTGCTTCAGCGCCTAAACTCACCTTTTGTAACTAGGTCGTTTTAATTTAATAGATTGTTGTTATCAAATCCCTGATATAACTATGCTATGCTTATGTTGGCGCTAATATATAAATTAGTCTAAGGTCTTCGTAGCCTTATATATGCAATTAATCCAAATTAGTTTATATAGATCCCTGCGCTATTGCTCCAGGTTTACCTTTAGCACTGCAATAGCTTGCTGCCCCAGCAATGGTCGAGTATATATAAAAGTGGAATTATGAAAATTTACGGATGTCGCTAGGCTCAATTTTTTCTGCTTCCCCTATTTCTTTCTTTTGTGAAATTTATGCCAAAGGCTGAGTAGCGCAAGAATGACTTCTACAAACAAGGTCTTGTGAGTATTTTAGTGACCTAAGTCTTTAGAGGGTTATATAGAGTATTGTATAATCTTGTCTAGTCTTGTATATCGAATTACTTTGTAGGCTAATATTAACCTTTGGAAGTATTTGGTCTTAATGCTTCTTTCACCGATGCTAAGAACTTACCTCCATCGCTCGATGGTTTGGAGGTTCCAGCGGGGCTACGCGGCAGTGGCGCCGTAAACTTCCAGCGTATTCCCACACAATAGAGAACTATTTAAGGAGAATTTCAGGCGCCTGTGTTAATCTGGTCGCTAAAGTAGTACATTGGTTTCCGGTTCAGTCGTTGAATCCGGGCATTACTGCACACCGTAACGATCCGATAGCAACGGTAAACAATTGGATAAATTTTAAAATTGATTAAGTAGTGTAAGCAGTAGAAGCAGCTACACAAGAGAGAGGCGATCGCATTATTAGTGTCGTCATAAACATAAACATACACATAAACAAGAAATCGTGTCTTTACAAGTCTTTGATACAACTTATGATGAATTGAGAGGAAATTGAGTAGAAATTGCCGACGAAAAGGACAATGTTCACAAGACTGGATGACACGGGAAGTCCGTAGTTAAGCAGAAGATCTGACGTTAGGAGATCGCCATTGGAGCTGGGGTCGGTATTGGAAGCGGCTTGCCAGAGATGGCTTACGGAGACTGCAGTGTGATAAGGTCAAAAAAAAAAAGAAACTTTCTTTATAACGGGGGAACACCGGTTTCGGTAGTGCTATGCCTATACTGGGGGAACAAAGCTAGGATTGTAGTAGCTCGGAAAGATGCCGAGGACCTTTCCGACCAGTAACAGGATTTGTATTTCAGTTGAAGCACGGGCTCCTAATTCAATATGACAGAAGTCTCTGCATTAAAGATGCCACTTTTAACACACCACGATGAGTTGCAACTAAAGCTGCTTAAAAATAGATGGATGAATTTCTTTTTAATATTCTTCGGGGGTTACACTATCTAGTACTCTAAGTTCTTTAAGTGGTTCAGAGTGTTAATGTAAAGGATCTTTGAACTGGGAAGTGTAGTTATACTATCATTAAAGTGTATTAAGTGTATTAAGTGTATTAAGTGTATTAAGTGTATTAAGTGCATCAAGTGCATTGATAGTATTACTTAAATATTGAGTATTAATTATCGTCTTTTTAGTAAAACTAGAGCTTGACAGGAATGCCATTGCTCACAAAGTTCTTATCAATAATATCGATCATGTAGTTAATGGAAGTCTCATTTAGAAAGTCTTGTTCTTTTGAGAATAGCGTATTGAGGAAGCGCAACACGAATGCAAGGTTATTCGAATGGACCACTCTGACAAAAGCTTGTGTTCTAGCCTTGTTCTTGAATATATTAATCAATCTAAGATTATTCAAATAATATAAACAACTGAGAAGATACTGCTTGTTTACAGCTTCCACATGATAGTAATCATGTGTGTTCACTTGGATGTTTTTCAACAAAGTCTTTGTTGAGGGATGATTGTCAGAATCAATACCGCGAGTAGAATCATTTCTCAAAGACTTATGTGACTTTACCAATGCTATCAAATTGTCAATGCAAATTTTGTAAGACTCAACAAATGGTTGCACAACTTCTGAGAAGATGTCAAAATATACCTCGTCGATAATAGTAAATTTTCCATTCTTGGCCTCTATCCTCTTATTTTCGATCAAGTCCTTGAAAATGGTTGTAACTTGATTACGTTCATTATAGTTATAATCGAAAAGGAACTCGTGTTTCAAGAACCCAGTAAAGACGTAAAACAATTTGTGAACATTCTTTACGGTTCTCAACCTTTCATCACGCAAATTTCGACAAATGAAGCAGAATAAACATTTGTGAATGATCAAATGAATCGATAAATTCTTGTAGAATAAGAGCTCAATGGCATTGTCGATTGTTACCACACCAGTTTTCAAGTTTATCCTAACAAATCTGAAGAACTGAGGAACTTGCTCCTTGAAAAACTGTACAATTTCGGTATCAGAATATTCTAATAATCTATCCAACAACTGAATATTCGATAACAGCCCATTATAAATACTCTCCTCCTTATAAGTCATAACAAGAAGCTTGAATATCGGAATCATGTCACTTGCATGGAATTCATTAGAATTTTTAAAATAATAATAAGCTTGAATAGTACCCCCAGCTATTGAAACGGGAGGAAGATAACTGACCCTATTAATCTCATGTAAGATTTGATATCCCATTTTCTTCAAATTCAACTCAGAATCAGGTGCACCATTTCCATTTGTGAATGGTAAGGATGACTTTTCAACCCAATTCTTCAGATTATTTGCAAAACTCGAGAATGTGAATGAAGAACCCAACTTAACAAAAATCTTACCATTTAATTGTCTAGTAGAATTATCATATTCACCTGTAGACTTTGCAATCTTTTCAAAGTAGGTATGGTCATAAACGGTTCCTTTGCTAGTGAGGTTCTTGACACCATTGTTAATGATTCCTAAGAAACTCTCTTGTTTTTTGTTCTTTCCGATCAATTCATTCAAGTAACCGTCAGCTTCATAAGTTCGTTCATAAGTGATTGAAACAGGTTGCATCAATAAGTCGAATTTTTTCCCAGCATTGATCTGATTCGAATAAATAACACTTAATGTCTTCAAAATACCGTATTTTGGCAATAATAATTTTCCATCTCTTGATCTTGTACCCTCAATAAACACTTCAAAATGAACCTTGTTTTCCAAAAAAAATTCAATAATGTTTGACAAGTTTTTTTCAGTATATAACTCATTATTGAAGGATCTCTTGATGAAAATTGCACCCAAGCTTTTCAAAATTCCACCGAAAACTGCAACATTCAAATTTTCACCAGCAATAACTGTTGGAATAGATAATTGAAATCTAATTGCAATTAAATGCAAAATGATATAATCAACATGAGACATGTGGTTAGGTAAAAATACAATAGACATTGGATCATCTAAGTATTTCTTGAAGAGTCCACTCAAGTCCAGTTTATTAACCCAAATACCTCTAGGAAACATTTTAGATAAAACTTTCATTACTGTAATATAACACAATCTGATAAACCTATGAGATCTATAAGAAGGCATGTTCTTCTTATTCTCCTCTTGATAGTAATGGACCATAAAATCCTTGACAGCTTTGAATCTCTGATTAAACTCCAGAGATTTGATTAGGTTCATACTCAATTCTTTCTCGATTAACTCCAGAACGATATTATCCAAATCTTTGTCGGAATGCTTTAACTTATCATTCATGTAGTCATTCAATTTCTTGTTGAACGTTGAAGAATTCTTATTAATAGAATACCTGTATTCGTTGTTTGCGTAAATAGCGTCAAATTCAACACTTCCACCGCTGAAGAAACGAAATAAATTATCCAAAATACCCCAACTCTTCAGAAGTTTCTCATTCCCATCAACACTAACGTATGTATCTTTGTCAATTGGAAGTGGAAAAGTGAGCTCCACTGTAGGAGATCTAGTGGAATCTTCAAGAATGTTGACATCGAAGTCTGAATTCGTAAAATCACTCATATTACAGGATTAAGTGTCTATTGCCTTCTTTAATGTATTATTATGACCTGGAGTGTTATAAAAGACTGCTTTGATCTATACCAATGCTTTTTCGATTCTCGCTTAACCTCTCCTGGTTAACTCTAAGTCTATATCAACCGATCGGCCTTTTTGTGGGGATATATCAATGCAGTCCCTGTATTCGTCTATGGTGAAGTACAGTTGGAATGGAAGGTATGTAAGTTTTCTACCCCAGTGAACTGAACCCCAGTGAAAAAAGAATTCCCTAAATTGGCAGTTTCGTTATTTAGCGTTTAATTGCCGATTTATTGTCACAAAAATTGTTGAGCAAGCTACAGTAAGTTTGCTGTATTTCTCCTTATGAAAATAACAGAACCTCTCCCTATAATAGTGATAGTATAGTTATCTAGGAACCTTTTAACCTATAATTGTCCGAGTTGCAGCTAGTTAGTGCTATCGTCTTATTTCACTCCATGAATTTCTGCTGCTAAACCTGGCGGCACACGATTCTTTATATTACCAAATATGTTGAGAAAAAACCCAACAGTTAGCCACCCCACCCTGATATTGCCACTATTATAGAGAGAAATATTTCACGTTAGCGACAGCTGCCCTCAATGATTAATGCAATAAGCATGCAAACCTCGGTGAAGTTAGGGAGAGCATGAGATATGTTTTATGAACGCTTCTGAAATACTGGCTACACTTTTGCGTTTATTGCAACCATCTGAAAAAGCAAGCATAAAATGATAAGAAAAGATTCCTAGCAACCAGAAATTGAATCTCTCCCTAAAGTACTAACTACATTTAGCGACCTCGTTCTCGAACTCACTCACAACTCATTGTCATTATCGTTAGTATCTTCCCACAAAATCTATTGTAGAGACTTCGTCCGTGGGAAGAGATAGCCAGTGAAACGAGGGGAGCTCTATGGTTAAGGACGATGTGGGCATATCAAGAGAAGACAGCAACAATTAGAAGTACCCCCCAGGTTGCAACATTAATATGGTTCCTGAAGTCAACTTCGACAAATCCGAGGGAGACAGTACCTTATTACTATATTAAACTCTTTAATATCTTATCTATTTAGATACCAGTTAAAAGGTTGTTCCTAAGCCTATCCTCATGGCCCTTGTAACCAAAGCGCATCTCTTATATGGTCTGACCTGTATACACGGTTAGAAGATTCGCTGGTAACATATCACTAAACCGTTAATTAAGGCTCAGAAAATAGAGAGGTAGACAAGACGATAACTTGTAGCGATAGAGATAGACTTACTTCGATAGAATAAAGAAAGGATGTATCAGAATGAGCCGTGGCCGTAGCTGATAACTACCCCTAATTTATTCCGTCGTAATAATCAATATAATTCAAATTTATCGAGAATTATCCATTCAAAGCGTCAGGTAACTTTTAGCGATATGACCTCAGCTCGGTAATCACGCTCTTTCTCGCAGTAGTTTACTGTGATCTTGATCTCGGTTACCTAGAATTACGGGAGCGTTGCTCGGTAGCGGGGATATTTAAAATTCTCCGCTGGTCGTTCGGTCGGTAGAGCCATAGTTGGTCGGTACTCCAACCTAAATGTTCATCATGTACGGCAATTTTTGCGGTAATGACGACTTTGCGACATACGGCATCTTGTAATAAATGTTACCAGTAGCTTCCTTTTCAAAGGCATTTTGGTCACTAGGAGGAGAACAATGCATGTCCTGCTAAAGTAGATTCAAATCGTGCACCATACGTTTGCTTTGTCGCACAAACAAACGTTTCGTTGGGTGATGTTCTCTAATATACGCCACCTCGTGCCTCACTTGATACTTAATCTCTTATGTCACGGCCATTGATCCTCCACACTGAGCCATAGTTTAATAAATCTCCGAACTTTCCCATGAATTCATACTACTTACTAACCACTCTAATTGTTCCTAACTAGAACGTTCTAACTATTGGATATATCATTTCTCGCTAAGCTTTACTACGTGACAGCTTATCTAGTGGGATATTGTTACCATATCAGCGTGGGTTATATAAGGAAAAATTATCCTGTGCAGTAGGGGAGAGATATCATATAATTACGGCATTCTGCGCATCTCTGCCACACTCATTAACATTAATTAAGCGAGGTTTATAAGCTGAGCTGATCTAGTTAAAAGCTGGATTTAAACTTATCAAACTTGAGATACGATTAGTACTTATAAGGCACGATACGTCGCAGCCCATACATAAGAAATAACGACAGGATAATAGGGTATATCATCTTATCTACTACCTATTTGTCTTGAACATACTATACCAATAGGGTAGTATCGGATTCATCATTGAACACATATATTATAGTATTCAGTTATCTACTGTTTGTCATTACCAATAGCCACAGAAAACGGCATTTAACAACCCCCATTGCAACAAAGGCAGACTCCATTCCCGAGCTATTCTCGTTCACGATTTTAGTTTCTGTGACTCCTCGTGGTCTAATATAAGGATATCCAAGATTTCTGATACATATTACAGTGTCTTTTGACCTCATAGCACTATGTTGTTAATAAATAGGAAACAGGACAAAAAGTTCAAATTTGGTGGTTTACTAAGAAAGTTACCACTCTCTCGAAAGCACGAAGAGGCACAAGAGTTGCATAATGATCAAGATAATGATTTAACCAAGCTGCAAGAAGCAGCTTATTTAGAAGAACATCCCCCAATAGCACAGATTTCTTCTCTGAAACATAATATTAGTCCAACTGAAAGCTCCATCTTACCCGGGAGCTTAATTCATGCTGGACATGGAACCGAGATAACTGTTGTTCCTTCTAGTGAATACACTCACTTCCGCAGTAGCGGTGATAGATATGATTTATTTCATTCTGAGTGTATATCTTTACAAGATTCTGAAATGACTATGGATGTTAAATCTGCGATTGAACACGCTGTAAGAGATGACAGAATTCATAAACGATCCACAACATATGATCACATAGATAACGATTTGATGACCTATTTGTCAGAAACTGACTCAGATTTGAACTTCAATCCCCACTTGGAAGAAAACATAAGTGATTATTCGTATGGTGGTTATCATCCAGTATGCAAAGGTGAAGTATATTATTCACAAAGTATGCCTTGTCGTGAATATATCACCTTGAGAAAGCTCGGTTGGGGTCATTTCTCGACTGTTTGGCTTGCAAAGTCAAGATACAATGCAAGTTTAGGTCCTTCTGAAACTTCTCATGGAGTTCAAGATCAAAAAGATTATTATGTTGCATTAAAATTTGTCAAGTCCAATAAGCATTACATAGAGGCGACTGAAGATGAAATCAAAATTTTAAAAGCGTTGAACAAACCTTTGACTCACGGGCATTTGTCAAAATATCAAGAAGAATACTTCAGTAAGTTTGACTTGAATGATAACATACCAGTGGGACATCCAGGATATGACCGCATAATGAGCTTGTTGGATAGTTTTGAAGTTAATGGACCTCATGGCCGTCATATCTGTATGGTATTTGAAGTCTTGGGTGAAAGTGCATTGAATTTAATTTACAAGTATAAGCAATTGTATTCTTCAATGAAATCAGAGTCTCCAAGGGAATCAATATCATCAGAGACTAAGAATAATGGACTGAGCTATTTTAAGAAGAGCTCTATGGCCTTATTAAGCTTAGGGCTGAAGAAAAAGCCAACCACAAATTTTGATCAAAAGATGAGAACAGTGAGTTCAGACTTCTTAATAAAACAGATGGAAGGATCCAGGACTTGTGGTGGTTTGCCATTAAACGCTGTAAAGAAGATAGTTAAACAAATACTCTTGGGAGTTGATTACATGCATCATTGTGGAGTGATTCACACGGACTTGAAACCGGAAAACATTTTAGTTCAGATTAACAACATTGATAAAATTATAAAATTGATTGAGGAAGAAAAGGCATCGAAAATCAAGGATAGGTATAAAATGGATTTCAATAGTCCATCCCGAAAACATTCGGCTGCATCAATGGTTTCTGATGGGTCTTATCAAAAATCAAGGAATTCTATCTCCAGTAGATTCGATTCACCTATCAGAGCTTCGAAGCCATTACTGTTCCCTTCTTTTAACAAGAATATGTTCACAGAATATAAAATCAATCACCATTCAGAGCAATCTTCTGAAGATGATTGCCCAGTTGCAATAAAAATTGCCGATTTAGGTAATGCAACATTCACTAATTTTCATTTCACTAACCAAATACAAACAAGACAATACAGATCACCTGAGATAATTTTGAAATACAAACAATGGGGATCGTCTACTGATTTATGGTCAATAGGTTGCATCATATTTGAATTGATTACTGGTGACTTTTTATTCGACCCCCATAGTGGTAATGGATTTGACAAGGAAGATGATCACTTAGCACAGATTATAGAATTATTAGGTGAGTTCCCCTCCATTGATTATTTGAAGGATTGTCAACTAGCGTCACAGTTTTTTAATATTGGTGATGACACTTCTGATATTTCTTTGAAGAATATTGATTCGTTGAAATATTGGGGTTTACAAGATGTTTTGGTTGAAAAATACAATTTTGAAAAAGATAGCAAAGAAGTTATTTTAATTACAGATTTAATTCTCAAATGTTTGACCTTCAACCTAGATGAAAGGTACGATTGTCATTCTTTACTAAATCATCCTTGGTTAAGAGATGATATAAGTCTGGTTGACTTACTGGAATTGAAGAATTTGCCAAATAACCATAAGGATCTTCCTGGATTTACTTCATTAGGATAATTTAAGTAGAATATCATACAACATTAATTTTGATTATGAATGTATCTATTTACTAGTAAGTTTATGTGTGTGTAATGCTTTAATATCAAAAGATTCATCTGATGATAAATCCAAATTGGAGTCGTAGTCATAATTGTCATGAAGGGATGATGGCTTTGTTGCATTGTCATGCGATGTTTTAGATTTTTCTGATTGAGTTACAACAGTGATATCTTCTGTTATTTCAGAAGGAGTCGAAGTTGTTTCTTTAAATTCCACCTCATGTGATATTTTGGTATCGGTTTCAAGGTCAATAGAATTTTGTTGCGGCAAGGATTTACTTTTCAAACGCTTATTCTTCAACAAATCATGCGCTGGGCGTATTTTAAACCTTTCCTCTCCACCTGCTCCATTTCCTTCTACTTCATCTTCATCTTCCAGATCATACGAAATCTTTACTTTAGTCAAACTTTTCTTCTGCTTCTTACGAGGGTTTGCTTCTATAATCTTTGCAGCCTCTAAGTCCTCGAAATGCTTTACCTTAACGTTAATGTCACTAATTGTCGCTGGATATAAGGGAGAATCACCCTTCAACTCTCCACCTGCTATTTTCACAGCTGTGTAGTATGAATCTCCCAATATCTTACCAAATACAACGTATTTACCGCTAAGTTCTTTCATCTCATCTAAGGTGATAAAAAAGGTATCAACACTATTTCCATGGGCCCTGGTTTCATCCTCCTTTGAAGCAACAATCAAATATCTCCCGTTGAACCTTATTCTAGAGTGAAATTCATCTTTGAGTCCATAATCATTTGGTTTGCTTGAAGTAGTAGTAATCAGATGTCCGGTGATAACCTTCCCAAACGTTTCACCTACATATTTTTTATCCAAGCATCTTTGTAAAAAGTTTCTGCAAACATTTGGAAGTTCTTTTGCCCAAAGACCTAGCTCAATTGCCCCTTTGGATGTTTCCAAAGTTACTTGGGCTGTTGTTGGAGGCTCTAAACTCATATACTTTAACTTAGATATATAACCGTGGTGATTCCTTTTTCAATAATACATCAATATGGAAGAATCAAAGTATTCGGTACAAACGACGATCAAGTGTAGAGAAATGGTTAAGTATGTTTGTCGTCTAATAGTATCTTTCTTGTCTGTATCTTAACACTGGTATCTTGTGTAAATGAAAAGTATCGTGCGCGTACTAAATATTTGGGAGGTATCTCAACACGTCAAAACATTTAACATAGACCATATGTATCATAAAACGTAGAGCAAGTGAAGAAAAATGGGATCTTTAAGATCATTCATCAAGTCCGTTAGGAAGGCTAAGACAATTGCAGATGAGAAAGCTGTTGTCAGGAAAGAATCCGCGGCTATAAGAACTGCTTTCAGAGATATTAGCTTGGATCAAACCGACAGAAGAATTAACATCTCCAAGCTCTTGTATTTGTATATCATAGGTGAAAAGACACACTTTGGACAGGTAGAATGCATCAAGTTACTAGCATCGCCGCGTTTTGCTGATAAAAGATTAGGTTATTTGGCCACTATGTTGTTATTAGATGAAAATCAAGAGGTATTGACATTGTTGACAAATTCATTAGACAATGACTTGCAACATTCTAATGCTTACATCGTAAGTTTGGCATTAACCTGCCTCGGAAATATTGCATCTGTGGAATTGGCAAGAGATCTCTATGGCAATGTTGAAAAGATTATCACGACCAACAACATTTACTTAAGAAAAAAGGCGACAATAGTAGCAGCAAAACTTATTGATAGAGATCCAGATTTATCAGAAATATTTTTACCTAAGGTTCATACTTTGGTTGCTGATAAGCAAACGGGACCATTACTTGGTACTTTGAGGTTGATTCAATCTTTATACTATGCAAGTGAAGATAACAGAGCAGAATTAATTCAAACTATTCCTAAAATTGTTTCACATTTGAAGAGAATTTCATCCAGTGGATACATGCCCGACTATGATGTTTTAGGTATAAGTGATCCGTTCTTACAAGCAACATTGTTATCTACATTGAGAATTTTAGCGTCTGATAGAAAACTCTCACAAGATTATTTGGAACAAATCAATGATATCTTAACCCAAGTTGCATCAAACGTTGAGAGTGGAAAAAATGCTGCCCATGTTATTTTATATGAGTGTGTGAAGTGTATATTCGCCATTGATTCAGATCAATCATTAAGAATTTTGGGAGTAAACTTGTTAGGAAAGTTTTTGTCTACTAAGGACAACAATACAAGATATGTGGCACTTGATTCCCTTTTAACTGTCATTAATATTGAACCGTTAGCTGTCCAGAGGCATAGATCTACTATCGTCAGTTGTTTATCTGATGGTGATATCTCAATTAGAAGAAGAGCATTAGAATTAACATTTGCCATTTTGAATGAACAGAATATCAGAGTATTAGCTAGAGAAATTTTATCATTTTTAGAGCTGTGCACAGACCCTGAGTTAAAAACTTACGTAACGTCACAATTTACCATATCAGCAAACAAATATGCTCCTAATGAAAAGTGGCATTTTGATATTTTGATAAGAATGTTGAAAATATCTGGTAATCACATTACGTCAGATGTCATCTCAAATATTTTTGCACTTATATTACAGTCGGATGATTTGGAATTGAAGAAACACGTTGTTGGCCGTCTATTTGCTTCATCTGTCGATGATCCAACCCAATATGGACTCTCTCTCGTAACAGTATGGTCATTAGGAGAATATGCAGATCTTATTTTAAATTCTGAAGTGGAATTAGCAAATGGCAAACACCAAATAGTCACAGATGAATCCATTGTGACTTTGTTGAATCAATTAATTGACAACTCGACATATTCTGAACAAGAGTCTGTACAGTTAGTAACATATATATTAACTGCAGCTTTGAAACTTTCGGTCAAGTTTAAGAGTCCAGAGTCAATAGAAAAGTTAAGATTGATTATCAGCTCAAGACAGTCGGATAATAACTTGGAAATCCAAATTCGTGCGGTGGAGTACCAGGAAATATTTAACGAGGATCTTGCTTTTAAAAGAGGTTTATTAGCAAAAATGCCAGCGCCAGAAATTAAACATAGAGAGGCTGTGTCGCTTAATAAAGCTCGTAAGCACAATACCCAAGCAAGTGTTAGCAGCTCTCGGAGTCATGGTCAAAGCTCCAATACTGATGATTTGTTACTTGATTTAATGGACGATGTTCCTAGTCCTTCTGAGCCTGCAAACTCAAATGATCTTCTTCAAGATATATTTGGAGCCGCTCCTTCCGGCCAACATCCATCTGCTGGAGCATCAAGGCCTCCTCAGCCTATTGCTAAAGATCAACAGGGTTCTACAACAGCAGATCTCTTCTCAGTAACACCTACTTCCGATGCGAAAGAAGCTTTTTCTAATGATAAAATATCGGTTGCATTTGCCCCAAGATCCTTCGGAAATGGCGCGGGTGTAATTGAAGCGCTAGTTAGATCTAATACCAGATCAACAATTAGTCAGGTTCAATTGCTTATCGCTGTTCCTAAGTCCCAAAAGCTTAGCATCTCATCTAATCTGGGAGGAGATACGCTTGTTAACGGCTCGGAGATCAAGCAAACGTTAAAGGTTACTGGAAAGGCTGGTTCTAAGCTTAAACTTAGAGTCAAAGTCAAATATACCCTCGATGGGCAAGCTTTAGAAGAACAATTTGACTATGCTGGATTCTCGCTGACATTATAAAATTTGTGGTCTTTATAACGATTCATTGTTAAAAAGCGTAACATGAAAATTGGTCTACAAAGTTGTTCGAGTTTAATGGATATTAAGGCTTTACGACTGTGCTTCGCATCGTTTAATTCCAATCTTTGACGTTTGTAATTAGTGTCTTACTTATTCTGAAATATGTCCTCATATATAGTATCCGTATTAGAATAAAGTATGCCTCTGTTACTTCTAGGCCATAGTAACTGAAGAACCTTAACTGTATATCCAAATGGTACATTTTTGAGCATTCACGACCATATCGACGAATAGATGCGATTTTAACTAGAGGAGTATAATCTCAACAAATCAATTTACACCATTTTCATTATTACTGAGAACTCTTTAACTAACCGCATAGAAGAAGTATAATAACATGTTTGCACTTAGGTCTATCAATTCAAGAGTGCCTTCTCAGTTATTGAGAAGTAATCTTGTCATTAAGCCAACGGCTCAACGTTTTGTCTCTACTTCTCAGAGACAAATACCTCATGGTAGTTACTTCCAATTTGGTTTAAAACAATCTGTTAAGGCTGCAGAAAGTGTATTCATCATTGTTTCATTCTTGGTTTTATTCCCAGCTTCATGTATCTATATTGGTAGAAAGGTGAAAGGTGTTAAATATGAAGATACTTCTGCTGTTAAAACTAACTGGATTGGAGGAAATGCGGTAGCTACTATTCCTCAAACATATGTCCATTTGACCAAGTCTGCCGGTGACGAGGATGAGGACGAAGATGATGAAGATGAAGATGACGAGTAAATATAATGTTCATCGCGTTCAAGAAACCATATGTATTAAAAAAAACAATTGAATTAAGAAAATGCCATATGCAAACGAAGCAATATGCCAGTTAGAGATTCTATAGCAATCTGAATGTTAAGGTGGGCATAATTTTATTAGCCATATGTGAGGTTCTTTTGTTTATTTTCTACAATTGGAATCTTAATGCAATTAGTTAGACGAAACATTACTCGAAAAAGCTTTTTTTCAGCTTTCTATTCACAGTCCACAAGAACATCCGTATTCTGATTTAATTGCAGATCGATCAAATCAATATAAGACTATTCCTTTCATCATAAATATAATTATAGTCATAGTATGAATATATGGTATTATTAAATGAATTATAATAATGTATTATTAAGATATTAAATTAGATTGAAGTTTAATTATCAGAAATGACTTCAATATTTCCATCATCCGCATCTTCCTCTTGATCTTCGGCCTTTAATCCGAAATGTCCCTTCCAGCCATTTGCAACCAAGTAATTTTTGAATCTGATATCTTCCATTTGAAGATCATCTTCCATCAAATGTGGAACGAAAAAGTAGGAAACAATAACACCTACAAGACCACAGATTGCAGCAATAATAAAAGTCCATCTGTCACCCAAATTCGTTTGGATTGGGGTGAAACTCTTCGTACCGATAACAGCACCAGTCTTACCAATAGCGGCAGATAAACCGTATAGGGTACCTCTAACAGGAGAAGCATAACTTTCTGAAGAAATCAAACCCAAACAGTCACCTGGACCCAAGTTACCTGATGATTGCATAAGACCATAGAATACGACAAATAATGGGACGATGCCTTTAATTTTATTGTAACCACAACCAACAATAAGACCAAAAACGATGTATCCAAGGAAACCAGCGATAAGGGTGTTTCTTCTACCAATCTTTTCAATCAAAACTGCACCAACGAAAACACCGGGAAGAGCTATGGTAGTTAACAAAAGATTCCATTCGGCAACCTCTTGTAAATTGGTAGGGTCATTAATAATTTTAGCAATAATTCCTGAAGAGAAGACACCATTAGGGAATGTGACAAAATCGTAAAGGAACCATGTGACACAAGTACCAATCATTCTCTTCCAGTAGAATTTTATGGTCAAAAGGTATGGTGCTCTTTGTCCGCCTACAATTGCAGATTGTTTGTAAAGAACAGAGGTTGCCATCTTATATCTGAAATAGAAGACGGACAACGGGAAGAATGCACCAACTGCAAACATAGTTCTCCATTGTGCCTGATAATTCAGTGTGATCTTTTGAACGATCAAGAAAACACATATAGCAAGAGGTCCACCGAAAGATAAGGGGAAATTGGTGACCATGACGAATGCAAAACCCCTCTTTTTGACAGATTCATTTGCAGCTTCACTTGCAGAAACAGAAGATGATGGATATTCGGCACCAATTCCAAAACCAGTAACACCTCTTGAAATGATCAACATCCAGATTAAACCATTGATACTCTTACCATGGGAAGCAGCACATAAAATCGTACCAAGTATTAAAAATAAGGTGGCAGTAACAATAGACCATTTTCTTCCCAAATAATCAGCAGTGAATCCAATGATAACTTGACCGAAAATGGTACCAACTGTAGAAGCATAGGATAAACTTGTCTTCAAGTTTGCAGTGTATTCTGTTGGAAATTCTTTGGTCAACACAGAATTCAACATTGTCATAACATTGTTTTGGTAACCATCAGAAATAAGAGCAAAACCTGAACAGAAGATAGTCAAAAGGTCAATCCACTTCACACCACCTGCCAATCTTTCCTTTCTGGCTACTGCATTATAATGATACTTTTCACCATATTCTGAACCGCTTGTTGGAACCTCTCCAGCAGAGTAGGTGTCCAGGACAACTTTAGCTTCTTTCTCGTCTGAATCGAAACTCATTTTCTTGATATTATTCTTCCCTAGCCGTGAAACTCAAAACAGCGGGTATCAATTTACTGAGCTGAAAACAAGCACTTATAAGAAATCAAACTTGAATCTCCTTGAATTATTGAGAATATGCAGTTAAATATTTGAACTTATAACTCTTCGAGATACAAAATATATTGTCTCCGCTTTATTTTTATTTAAACGCCTAAAAGTACAATACTTAGTCACTACCCCGGAAATTTATACTGGTAACTTTTTTGCAATTCTGCTAGTTACAATTCAAAGTATTGGATTTCTTCTACAGTTATAGATCAGTATTAGAAGCCCATTAGCTCTATAATCATATTTATATGCGATAAGGACCATTGATTATGTGTTTAAAGACCACGTGTAGAAGGTATAAATCCTTTTAACCCACTCTGGAAACGATATTATGATAAAGTTAAAATGCAAGGCATCAATTTTGTAATACTGCATATAACCCCATTCAATTTATTGCACGGCTCCAGAATTAACTGTCATTTGTCTCTATAGGCCCCACGATGGTGCCTGTTGCAGTATAGCATGCCTTGTTACAATGCCTTAGGTAACGCATATGGTAAACGTTACCACTTTACTACGAATGTTAATTTTTAAGGCTGTAAGAGCACAAACTGCTAGAGATAGAATACAGTTAATGGTAGATTCCGACAACACGAGGTATGATCAACAGTGCGATTGATGCGCGGTGAGTTGTATGTTTCCTCTGCGGGGTGATTGTAGGGGGATTGTAACCCAAGTCACGTTGGAATACACCTCTTGGCACTTCACTAGTGATATCAATCCCGGAAAAAGCCTTAGCCTCTGCGCGGATCCAGCTACTAAAGTGAGTAAATGGTCGGGCGAGTCAGCGTGGCCTTTACTCAAACGATACTTCGTGGTTTTATAATGCATGGGCTATTGTTCAATACAATAACGAAATATATTGATTCCATGATTTCATCGTAATGACCATCTTGGCAGTCTAAGCGACACTCCATGACCGCAATGATTGGTGTACCACGAGTTAATCTAGGCAAGCATAATATTGTGAGCGGTCGTAAGGAGAACTTTAAATCAACTGTAAAGGGCTACAGAGAGTCCATGTGGGCCTGCAGCTTAGCCGATGCAATTAGGACCAGCGGTACATCTGCAACAATTGCCGTTGACTCTTTACTAGCATATGCTTTTAATACTAAGCGCTTAGTACATTCTCAATGAGAGGCTGACTGTGTAATCTGATTAGTCTCTAGTGAGAGCTTCCCAGTGAAATTTTGATTCTTGTAGTTGTTTGTATCTAGTAGTTGCTTGTTCCCAGTAGTTATTTGTATCCAATAATGTACTCTTCAGAACAATAGACGATGCAATTAGCGAAATGGCACACTAGAGTCGTGGATATACATACTGCATTCACTGAGTGGATCCTATTGACACTTCACCTTATGTACCGTATGCATGCATGTGGCAGTCAAGGTGACAATTACTAGATCTATAATAAGCACTAAAACGTGGAACTCAAACAACTATGAAGATTTGGCGTTACCTGTAGTTGTACCCCTGACATTGGAGCTCGATGGTCTCGAGCTGCTGCAATGGGTTGAAAACTAGCCTCCCCGCAAACCAGACAATCAGCTAAAAACCGACCAGACACCACTAACTACCGGGACATTTAGTGAGCATTTTTCCCCAGGTTTCGGTCAAATGTTCCGGGGCCGGTTTAGGAGCGCTTTCAGGACTGACTCATCCCTCAGTTGCAACCTACAAGCATATAGAACATCGAAAGCATCATTATTATACAAGACCCACCAGATAATCCAGTAAATTTTGTTATAAGAGTTCGATTGAAGCTATTTCCCAAAGAATTTTACTTGGAGTTTTCATAACTAAGCACTTAGAACAAGCCAATAGCAAGAAGATCATTTCTAGTACGTAATAGTGATTGAGACGTTATAATAAAGAGGCTATATATTTCTAGATAATATAAAGCTGAGTGACTCATATACTTTAAACGGTTCACGTTTTGCAATATTTCGTTATAAATATAAACTTAGTACAATCAGTCATACACACAACCTGAAGGAAACAAAGTTGATATTTTCTCATTAACTTGCGCTTAATATCTATCCTTATTATTTCCAACTGAAAAATCACTACAATGCCTATGTTAAAAGATCCATCGATAAAGTACAAACCATTTCCTCCAATACATTTGCCCAACCGCCAGTGGCCTTCTAGGACTATCGAGAAAGCCCCAAGATGGTTGTCCACTGATTTGAGGGATGGTAATCAATCATTGCCTGACCCCATGTCAATTGCAGAGAAGAAATTGTACTTCAGGAAACTTGTGGAAATAGGATTCAAGGAAATTGAAGTAGCGTTCCCATCTGCATCTCAGATAGACTTTGACTTCACAAGATATGCTATCGAAACTGCACCTGGTGATGTATCTATTCAAGTTTTGAGTCCTTGCAGAGAAGACCTCATAAGAAGAACAGTGGAAGCTGTGAAAGGAGCTAAGAGAGCTACTATACATATCTACTTGGCCGTTTCTGAGTGTTTTAGAAATGTCGTGTTTGGCATGACTGAAGACCAATCACTTGAATTGGCGGTGAAATGTACCAAACTAGTTAGATCGTTAACCAAGGACGATCCATCTCAAAGTGGCACCATATGGGACTTTGAATTTTCTCCAGAGACATTCTCTGATACAAATTTAGAGTTCTCAGTTAAGATATGTGATGCTGTGAAGGAAGCATGGGGTCCTAGTGAAGAAAGACCAATTATCTTAAACTTGCCAGCCACAGTTGAAATGGCCACTCCAAACATCTATGCTGACCAGATTGAATACTTTGCTACTCACATCTCTGAGCGTGAAAAGGTATGTATCTCTTTGCATCCACACAATGATAGAGGATGTGCTGTTGCTGCAGCTGAGTTAGGTCAAATGGCAGGAGCTGACAGAATCGAAGGTTGTTTGTTCGGAAATGGAGAAAGAACTGGTAATGTTGATCTAGTCACTTTGTCCTTGAATTTGTATACACAAGGTATCTCTCCATTAGTTGATTACTCAGACTTGGTAACCATCATTGATATTGTTGAAAAATGTAATAAAATCCCAGTGCATGCAAGAACACCTTATGGTGGTTCCTTAGTTGTTTGTGCATTTTCTGGTTCACACCAGGATGCCATCAAGAAAGGATTTGCATCTTATGATAAGCAATTGGCAAAGTCTGGTGGTAAGAATGTTACATGGAAATTACCATATTTGCCATTGGATCCACAAGATATTGGAAGAACATACGAAGCTATTATCAGAGTTAACTCACAATCTGGTAAGGGTGGATCCGCTTGGGTTATCTTGAAAAATCTTGAACTTGATTTGCCAAGAGGTTTACAAGTTGCTTATTCTAAGGTAGTTCAAAAGCAAGCTGAACTCAAGTCAAGAGAATTGACCAATTTAGAGTTATGTGACTTATTCAAAAGGGAATACTTTATCTACTACGACGGTGAAAAGGTCGCAGACCAATTTTACAACCTCTTGGACTACTCTCTCTCTAGTACTCAAAAGGGTTTGAGAACAATAAAAATTGACATTGAGATTGATGGAAGAGCTCAACTGATTTCAGGAGAAGGTAATGGTCCAATCTCTTCATTCATTGATGCTATCAAGAAATTCTTGAAAATTAGCATTGAAGTCAAGAACTACCATGAACATTCCTTAGGTAAGGATAGTAATGCCAAGGCTGTAACCTACATTGAGGTAGATACAGAATTTGGAAAGACACAATGGGGTGTAGGTATCCATGAAGATGTTTCTCAATCTTCATTCTTGGCATTGATCTCAATTTTGAACTCTTTACATAGAGATAAGAAAATCTGATTACGCACTTAGTTATTGATAATACCTCAAAGAAAGTTATATAAAGGTTTATGAATTTGTTACTCGTCAATATATGACTGTTATATCTCCCCAAAAAACACATATAATATATTTTCATAGTAAAAATGAATGTTAAATTTAACATAAAATGTGATTCTTAAACCAGAAAGCTTACCATTATTTGACAGGTGTAATTAGATTGTGTAATATGCAGGACGAGTAATTTTCAACCCCATAATTATTGCTAATAATACATCATTACTTAATACTTGACTACTTGATTACCTAATGACTTGATATGTCAATATATAACTCAATGCCATATATGTGATAAGCTCTCTTGTAGATGTCAATGCTGACATCTGGGAAATTAAGCCATTGACCAATTTGAACAATTTATTGTTGTGTTAATGCATTACTTGGATGAAGTCTCAGACATGAAGAATTCATATCTAGTTATAGGGAATAATACTAAGCACAAAAATGAAATTCACTAAATTATGATTGAAAAATGGATATAAGGTACTTTACTTAGTATCGATTTCCCTAAAACGAAATCCAATACTGAAGTTCTGGGCCATTGTAGAGAATCATGTTAATATTCAAAACATATCAAAAGAGAGACTATTATTACAAAGATTAACAGAGGCTGCTAAATCAATAGTCATCGAAGATTTCAGAGCATGTATTGATAATTTGGAGGAAAATTTTCCCTTTTGTCTTCAAAGAAAATCACTTTGAATCAATGAAAACATGCCCTTATGTTTGATGTACTTAAAGAGTTATATTGATAGCTATGTACAAGAATAAATATTGATACTTATATACAGGCGTATGAATATCGCGTATAAACCATTAAAAATATATTATTGAAGAAGAGTAATGATATTAGAACAGGAAATCTTGTATTACTTTTCAAGATGACTAAAGAGCAAGTAAATGGAGATGAAAGTGTCAATATAGCGGATGCTTACAAGCAAATTTCTGAGGCCGAGAAACAGGCAGACAAGTTAGAAAAAATGTTGGCTTTATTAGATCAACAAATGGATGAAATATTGAAAGAGACCCAAAAGGAAGAGGAACAAGCTAAAAAAGAGTAGAGACGATCAGATATAAATCATTGTATTCATTATTGATAAATCTATATTAAGAAGCATTTACTTGTTTCAATAACTCGCTTTTAGAAAGAAATTCTTGCTCATTGGTAACTTCAAAAGGGTTAGCAGGTAATTTAGGATTGATGACATATACTTCTCCATCTCCGGGATTTAGTTTATGAATATCTATTTTGGCAGCTCTACCACCTTCTAACCACCATTTATTAATTTCTGAACTTGGAGCTGGAAGAGTTTTTGCATCATTTACCATGAATGATAAGTTTTGTTTAGTGAATGCAGTGTCAGTACCGAACTTCTTTCTATAAGTCTCGTATAAACCCCTTAATATTCTTTCTTTAGTAGATTCGTTTATAATTTCAACAGAGCATCTGAAGAGGCCGTAAACAGGTCTGTGATCGGAAAATAATATATTATCTGCAGCATCGTACAACTCCTGTTTTAAGATTTTATTTCTCGATAAACTCACAATTCTATCCGTCCAAGCAGGAATTCTCTGTTTTTCACTTGTATCATAATCTGAAGTTCCATTGTCAAACTTGTACGTCGGCGAAAATTGAATTTCCATTTCATCATAAAATGGGAATGTTTCTCCGTTTGCCATTTGCACATTCAATTGATCAAACTCAAACATCTTCAAATACTCTTCTCTTTCTATCATTGGTTTCACCTGTTCATTGGTTAAATTCAACCTATAATTAAAGTCACCTAACCAAATGACAGCATCATGGTTCTTAATACCTCTATTCTTGGAAAATTTCAAGCCTTTGGCCAAGGTTTTATAATTTTGATGTCTCTCATCAGGATTACTCAACCCAGCTGCTAAATGTGATGACACGAAACATAACTCGGTATTCGAGTAGGTCAATCTGACTGCTATTCCACCCTTGTTGGCACTCATACCGCCTAATCCCGTTTTCTTGAAAGACCCTTCAATATTAGTGATATTTTCAAGTTCCAGTTCTTGCACGAATAGAAACAATGCAATCCCACCCATTTGTCCACTCCATAAAGAAACGTATTTTTTTTTCTCGTAGTTGTCTTCGTTCAATGTTCTTTGGATTTTTCTTTCCCAGGCCCTTCTATTACTTGAATCGGTATTGACCATTTGAGAAGCATTCAACTCAACTATTTCTTGTATCCCAATAAATACCAAGTCATAGCTCTGCTTGATATTATGCTTAGGTGGAAATAACCAGTCGGTAATAGAATCGTTTGGACATGTTGCATTGACATTAAAAGTAGTTGCGAAAATCAGAATATCTTGATTGGAACTGAAATCCTTGGATCTCTTTTCAAGTTCATGCATAACCCATGTATGCATTGGATTATGCAAATTGATACTCACTTGATCCTGTAACCTCCCTAATAATTTGAGCATGGCCATTTCATTAGGTTTCGTATCGACAACTCCACTTAAATATTTCTTAGGTAAATATGATGATAAGCTTTTATTTGAAGTACTCGATGCCTGAAGCTTTGTGGTGTTAGAAACAAAATTGTTCGTAATATAAGATAAAACGTCTTGGTTTTCTTCCCATAATTGAGCGTGCTTAGTATAAAGTTCATGGCTAACCTGGATACCAATATCTCTAAGTGCTAATTCAATCACTAATTGAGAAATTATTTTAGAGATATAATTGGCCTTATCTAATGAATCAAAAGAGTTGACTCTAAAGACACCAAGTTGTCTCCCAGTGAAGCTTTTACTCCCACTGTCATAGAATGTTGCGCTATATTTTATCACGGGTTCCACCAATAATGGAGTTAAGTCATATGGCTGCGCAGCAGTATATCCTAATTTCCTCATTACAGATGTTGATATGGGCATATCCGTACTTAAAAGTTTATATGCCATTACTCCACCATATGCTTCATTCTGATCAGGAGTTTCACCTTTTCTTCTATTGAAGTAATCAATGTGTTCTTTGAACCTTGCATTCAAAACACCTTTATAGGTTTTTGGATCCTGGGATAATGCATTTATAATATGAATATCTCCATACTGATATACTAGTTTATCAAAATGTCTAGTGAAAGCATGTTGAGAAGCCTCAAATGATCGTGGAAAAGAGATACTTTTCCCTTTCTTAGACGATATAAGTTTCGATTTAGAAAAGTGATTCAAAAGCTCCCAATGTATTGGGACATTACCTCTGATTATTATGTAGGAAAAGCAGAACTTATCTGTGTAAATGATTACTTCAGTTTCAACAAAATTCGAAACAGCCCCGTTGTCATCACAGCCCCAGTCACCAAACAATGGACCATTCTTGATACATGACTGCTTGGAAATAAGTGTCAATAGACCTTCTTGATTACCAACTATCGTATTGACAGATTTAGCATAGCCTCGTGTCATAGTCACAAGAAACCCGTGCTTGTCGAAATGGTATCTTTCGTTTGGTGTTAATCTACTCCTGAAGCCGATGAAGTCTGCATTCATGTAATTGTTCCATAAAAACTTCTTTTGATAGGGTAAATCTGCTACTACGAGCAATCCTGGTGATTTCTCTGTTCCTCTTTCTTGAATTGATGAACAAATGTCAAATTCTCTTGAATAATAGAAACTTCCCAGAGAAAGGAGTTTACGAACAGAACCCGCTGGCATTTGCCCCCTTTCTCTCTCTTGATATTGACTAAGATGTGTCAGCCCTAGATTGTTTATACTTTCTTCATCCATTGATCTATTCATTAAATAATCATATTCATCATTGTTTAAACAAAAGAAGTCAACCTCTGTTATGCGTCTAACCTTCTCTCCGAGTTTAGGAGAGGCTACTACTGTGTCTTTTGTCACAAACCCCAAATAAATATTACTTTTAACATTAAGGAGACCTAAAAACCCAAGTATTTGTTTGTTCTGGTTGGTAATACTACTTGTAATATCTCTGTATTTAGAAAGATCTAACAAGTCAAGACTTATAAATTCCACAATCACATTATTGGAGAATGAAGTTCCATTAATAACACTCCCCGTGTCCCCTTCTGTTGTTTTTAAATGATGATGGTGATGATGATAGTGATGCGATCCATTCTTATATGTTGGAAATGGGTGTCTCAACACCAAGGCATAATTGCTGCTGGTAATGAAGAAAGTACGAGGGTTTTCGTTGAGATATAATCTCATGTTGTAAACAAAACCTATCCTTCTCCTTTAGTTTTAATGTCAACGTTCAATTTACTTCTGGTTGTTAGCCATTTATCTATTATATTTATATGTCGTATTCTTTATATTATGGTTTGTGTTAGAAAAAATGAAAGTGGGAGCACATAAAAAGCTTTACGGGAATAAAGAAGGAAAAGGGAGTCAATTACAAGCAACTAAGTAGATAAAATTACATGACTATCACGAAACAAGAGATTTTTGAGTAGTTTATTGTATTTATCTGATTAAAGATTTAACTTGAAGGTTAAGCACACCTTTAAAGCTTACTGTTCTGACCAGTCTAAGAAAGAGGGTAAGTTAGTACCAAAATATAGCATTGTTCTTAATTAAGTACCTTAGTAGGCCTTTCTTGTCTTCTTGGTCTTCAAGTGAGACTCTGGAATCCAACTTTCGTCAAGTTTCTGAGCACCAGTTGCAGCAGAAGTTGTCTTGACTGTGGCCTTTTTAGGATTAATGACAGTGGTTGATCCCTCAAAGTAGCTACGACCCCAGATATTGTAAATAACATAAGCAATTCCTCCGAGAGTAGCAAGTAAGAAAGCCTCAAGAACTAACAACTGAGGATTGAAAATTGAAACTGGCAAGTCTTCAACAGTGGTCAATTGTCCTCTAACTTGGATTTGTCTCAATTCTTCCTTAATAACAACAATAAGGTTAGGAATCAAGATGTAGTTGTCTGCAAGCAAGTTCAAGTTAATAACTTGTTCAAAACTGCCGGATTCACCTGGTTTCAAAGTAAGTGGAGCAGTTTGTGCAAACGTCAAGTTAGTCTTCACCTCCATAGTGTTAGGATCACGGAAAGAACCACCAACTCCAACGACTGAGAGGTCAAATTCATCGTTGTTTGACACGGAAAATTCTAATGTGGCAGTTTCTCCATTAGTCAATTGAGCCACATCATGGTTGGTAATTTCTGGATGTTCTTTGATTCTATAGTCAATTACAACCTGAACTTGAGTTGGAGCATCAGATTCGGAGGCTGATACACCCAAAATTGCAGTAGCAACCAAAGCAAATACCTTAGAAAGTCTCATTTCACTTAATTAATTTTCATGTAAGGAACTATATTGTCTTTGCTGGTCCTTTGATGGTTGTCGCTTCGTTGGCCGATATTTGGAAGTCAGATATTTGTCACGTGAGTCAACATTAAATAAATATTCTTTTCAAGCAGCCAGTTAGCTCTCTCACATCAATAAAATACAGATTTCATAGCACAGTTGACTTACCAAAATATATAGAGAAGGCCATGAAAGATAAAGGTCTATCTATTTCTATTGGTTCTCTCTGTAAACAGAGAAGTTATCTGGCTTTTTCTCTGGTACGAAATGTTAGAAATGAAATATATGGTGGTGTGATACGCAGTTACCATCTGAAAATGACATTATCAACAAATGAAGTAGATAATGAATTCCATAATGGTAAGAAGTTTTCTGTATTCAACATAGGAGGTCAGGTATGGAAAGACAAAAAGCTCTCGCGTATAAGGAGACAACACGAAAGACGAACTATAAGATTGAAGGAGAATACAAATCTCGCAACTGATTTTGCTTCACAGAGGAATCAGATCTCAGAATTGCTCCAAAATCCATCCAATATACTGCAGTTATTTAACGCAAATAAACCTAACTGGAGTAGTATTGCTCAAGATGTGACTCGACCTCCTGTCAAGAGTTATCTGGAATTGACTGCAATATTGGGACCATTAACATACTCTAACGAAGAAATTGAAAATACTCTAATGATGATTTGTACTTATTTGATTACATCTGTTATTGTGGAACTTAATCTAAGAAGACTTCTCTTGCCGGATACCGTGGTGGGGTTTGATTCGTTCCTCTTTCCTGGATCATTATTTGATAGAATTAAAGATACCAAACGAAGAAATGAAATATTCCAATTGTTTATCAAGCTTTACAATGGAGAGCAACATGGAACACTCACCAGTTCTGAAGATTTCATTGCAAATCTAGACAAAGATTCCATTAATAAATTGATAGATAGTTTCAAGACGTCAGATTATTTTAATTCTCTTGAAATTTTCAGGTACTACTTTACTTATTTCAAAACATCACAACATTTGAATTATGATGAATCAGACACATTCAAATTTATCAAGTCATGGCAGCCTATAAAATTCGAAAGCTCTCAAATTAACAATTCTGAGTATTTGGAACTCATTGAAGAATGTTTTAAAGATCATCGATCATCTGACCAATTAAGTCATTTAGGTCTTGCTTTAAAGTTATCATCTTCATTAATCAATGGATCTCATTTCACCCCAAATATGGATATATTCAAGACTTTGATAGAGAAACTAGGTGAAATGAGATTATATGGCTATCAATCTATTGTGTACGACTGTATTTCACCCTTGAGATATAATAGGTCAATGTTAGGAAATTCTCAGTCCAACAATATCACAACCCCGAGATCTTCTGAGCATTTCCAATCTTTGATAGAGAGTAATCCTGAATATCTTGAAACATTTATTAATTATCAAATTCCAAGAGATGACAAGATAACGTTTGAAGAACTTTTGACATTCTACAGGCTTAACGAAGTCATAGAGCATACACGGGTTTTAGAAAAGACCGAACTATCCAACATTGTTTCAAAATCCAGGTTTTCAAGAACCAATAAACCCGACTTTAAGACCATTATTTTCAAAACAGATGAAGAGTTGATCGTCAGTACAGAATCTATATACACTGCTATCAAAGCATGCATAAAACTAAAGATATATACGCATATTGACCTCTTGGTGAACAAACTCATAGTCAGTACATTAAACATTGATGACAAGTTAGTGGTAGCATTGAGCTTTGGTGCAAATCCTTCAAAGTATCTTTCTGGTGAAAATCCGCAGCTACTCATAGCCAAGAAGATTTCACCAGACAAAATAGCTTCGGCTATATTCACTAAAGACCTTTTCAAGCTCTTATTGCAAGCATCAAGAGAGTCCGATGATGTGGGCAGATTCATGTGGTTAGCCCCACATTTGGATACGTACCTAAATGATGCAATAAAATCAAGCAAAAGTCACATTGAGCTAATAAAAAAATATTTATCAGCTGAGAGAAATGCTTTTGATACTCTTGAGTTTTCAAAGCTTGAAGAAGATGCAAAAATTGATTCACTCTTGATTTCTGAGATATACGACACAATGTTACATCTTGGATTAGATGGAAAGCTCGTGACTTACGATAAACTCCTTGATTTTAGCAAAACTCACCCAGGTTTAGCTCAAAATTCAGAAATCACGAGACCCTCAAGTGCTGAGTCTCTGGTTTCTCTCTCACGTGAAACTTACTTCACAACCAACCCTTCTGTAAATAAAAGCATTCTGTAAATAGCTATGATAAGATATTTTATGTCACGTGATGCCATCTTCTGGTCAAAATTTTGTATAATAAATTGAAGAATATGAAAGGTGATACTGCCATCTTAGAACAAGAAGCATAATATATTTATAAGCAATTCAAAGGGCTCTATTCAATCATACCAGAGATCTTGAATAATAAGGCTTATTTGGTTGTAATCTAGAAGAAGTTAAGGATCATTAATTAAACAACTTCAATCGCATCAATCACAATGAAATTCTTAACTACAAATTTTGTCAAATGCGCTGTGAAAGACTGTGACTCGCTGGCTGATTCATTTCCATTACAGTACAGTGAATGCCAGCTTGTACAAGAAGAGCAAGAGTACAACCCAGAGTTTATTGCTCATATGCTTCAAAGACTCGATTGGTCTGCTGTTTTAAAGGTAGCAAATGATTTAGGACATACAAGTTTGCCAGAAACCAAACCAGAAGACTTAGATCCTATTATGGAAGACGATCAAGTAGTCTTGAAGGATCTCCATACCCTCTTGGTTGAAACCCAGATTACTGAAGGTAAGATGATCTGCCGCAACTGCGGTCACATATATTACATTAAAAGTTCTATTCCTAATTTTCTTCTTCCGCCACATCTATGCTAGTTATCCTTATGGCTAGTGTACTATAGTATCACATGCATCTTCTTATTTGTATATATACTTACTTTTAATGTTAACGTTAGATATTTGGCGATTCCTGTATTTAGGTGTAGTTCAGAATCTCGAGTTTGCTGAAAACTGAATATTGAATGGGGCTTACAGCAAGAGTTTCATATTTAACACGGGCGGAATAGATCTTTTTTAGTTTTATTTCATTAGTCAACAAGGTTGAGAGTGGAAAGAAGGCACTTTCTTGATTCATTTAATCTTCTCTTTGAAGAAATACTTGAATTTAGCTGGATTTTATCGAGGCTTTGTGCGTCTCTCCTATTATAGATAAAGACCCCAAACAAGCTTTAGAATCATCGAAGGAAGCTTAGCATATGCATTTAAGTCGATCAAGCATTTATAAGAATAAAAATACTTTGGTATGCTGAGTTTATACAGTTCTATTTTTCATACGATCAACGGTAACTCGAATAAAGCTAGCAATGCTACAACAGATCAGAAGAAAGATAATGGTCAGAACATATTCATGGTTCCTCCACGAATAGATGCCCATGAATATGTTCCATCCAGTGATTTACAGGGGGCTAATAACAATACTAATACTACAAGTGATGGTAGTACTGGCGGCAGATCACATAGATCTGTTTCAATATCGAGGTTTTTGTTTAGTAATAAGGAAGAAACAAATTCCAGTACAGATATGTCGACAAAAGAAGATGAATCATCTGAGGAGATCAAAAAACAACCTAGCTTTGTCAAATTAAAAAATGTTTTCAAGTTTACTCCAACTCCCAGAGCTGAAAATTCCATAGATCTTGCAAGCACTGGAATCTCACCCAATTTGTCCAAGGATGAAGGTTCCAGTGCCTTTTCGACAAAGGAAGGTTCAGAGGTGCCATATTCCCGAAGTAATGGTACACATGAGAACTCAATCAATTCTTCTCCCACTCAGCCTCCATCAAAACTGAAATTTTTGTTAGGAAGAAAACGTTCTGTTTCAAGCCCTCTTAACACTAGGGTTAATGGTACACTGGGATCGAGCACTACTTATACAATACCTGTTAGTACCTATGCTGTTGATTCACAAAATGTGGCTAATACTAAGGTTCCAACGATAACTGCGGAACTGGTTTCCAATGATAGTCCAGTTGTTTCATCTAACTTGTATTTTGCACACCAAGGTTTGCCTCCACACTTGAGGAGCTCTCCAGATAAATTAGACCCTAGAGTTTCTGCCAATGATAATTTGTCAGTATCGTTAAGACATAATGACTCTGTTCTTTCGTTCAGTGAAAATTCGGTTTTAAAGCCTCCCAAGGCATATCCAAATAAGTTTTCAGTTAGTGACGAGTCAATTCCCGAAAATGGTGGAGCAAATGATGAAACCTATAAATACTATTCCAAATCTCCATCACCAGTGAATTCGAAACAGTCCTACTTTCACCCTCCAAGAACATCAACGCAAAATCCTACCAATGATGGCCATCTGTCGTCACCATTCCAAAGGACTTTGAGAAGAGTGGCATCTGCCCCATTAGTTCATATTATCTTGAATGATTCTAAACTGACTCCCCAGGTCCCAGCAACCAGTGCGCTGAGTAATCAGAAAGAATTTCACTTGAACGAGCATATCGGTGAATTAACTAGTAGACCCAGAAATAACACACAAGGAAGGATGTATTCTAATGCTGCAACCAAAATTTTGGATGCTCAAGTTAATGAGACCTGTTTTGAAAAGGTCAGGCTTCTAGGAAAAGGTGATGTTGGAAAAGTCTATTTGGTGAGAGAGAAGTTGTCTAACAAGTTGTACGCCATGAAAATTCTCAATAAAAGAGAAATGATTGAAAGAAACAAAATTAAAAGAGCTTTAGCTGAACAAGAAATTCTTGCTACAAGTAACCATCCATTCATTGTAACGTTGTATCATTCATTCCAGTCAGAAGAGCACCTATATCTTTGTATGGAATATTGCATGGGAGGTGAGTTTTTTAGAGCTCTTCAAACAAGAGAGTCAAGATCGATTTCGGAGAATGATGCAAAGTTTTATGCTGCTGAGGTAACTGCTGCATTAGAATATTTGCATATGATGGGCTTTATTTACAGAGACCTAAAACCAGAAAACATATTATTGCATCAATCGGGTCACATTATGTTAAGTGATTTTGATTTATCGAAGCAATCTGCAAGTAGCAAGAATCCAGGAATTCAATTTAACAAATCCAATCATGGATTATCCGCTAGTAACAATGCCCCTACACTTGATACTAAGGTTTGTATTGATGGATTTAGAACAAACTCTTTTGTGGGAACTGAGGAATATATTGCTCCTGAAGTCATTAGAGGGAAGGGACATACGAGTGCCGTTGACTGGTGGACTCTAGGTATATTCATATTTGAGATGCTTTACGCAAATACTCCATTTAAGGGTAAAGATAGGAAAAAGACATTCGCTAACGTCTTGAAGAAAGACTTGAAATTTCCTGACACCCAAGTTGTGTCTTCGAACTGCAAGAGCTTAATCAAAAAATTGTTGATAAAAGATGAAGTCAAGAGATTAGGATCGAAGACAGGAGCCTCAGACATTAAAAATCATGCTTTCTTCAAAAACACTCAGTGGGCGTTATTAAGGCATCAAAAACCACCGATGATTCCCGTTCTTAAAAAATCAAGAGTTCATGAAAAAGTAGGTAGCAAAGTTGGTAGTGATGATCTTGAAGCTACTACGCCTTCTTCTAAAGTTGATGGGAAAATGAAAAAACTAGAAAATGATCCATTCGCTAGTTTTAGTTCTGTGACTTTGCACTACAGCGAAGATTCTGGGTTCCCTGGAGATCAACACATGGACGACAATCTTGATAATTCGATTTACACGAGTGTTTCGTATACTATGACAAATCATAATGCCCGTTCAAGACTGAGAAGTTTCTTGAAGAAGTAGTTCCATGATTAAACGACTGAAAATGAAAATATACGGTTAAATTGTAATTTAAATGAATGTAGAAGGATCGTAATATATAGTTGAATCTTTATTGTGATTTACTTTTTTCTTTTTGGCACCCTCTTTAGTTCTCTACTCTACGTGCAAGATCTTGAAACTCTATAGAAATTTATTCTTCTTCTTCTTAGAAGAAGCCTATGTGTAATCGAAAAACATTATTGTCATATATAGAAACATTTAACCCAATCCTTTTAAAACCTAGGTGAATCATGCAAAATAAACAGTGATATTCGTTTAACACTGAACCAATTCAATAACATGCAATTTAACACCTGAACATTGCGCAGCAATGTTCTCATCATATAAGTTGTAGAAATCACCAGATGCACATTGATAGAATTCAACTTGGTCACCTAAAGCTAAGAAACCATCTTGAGTAATAGACCAACCAGCAGCGTAAATAGAACCAGCCTGTGGTGGTGGACCATCGAATTGGAATTGTCTGTTAGCAACGATAGCACCAACTCTTCCTTTAGAATCATTCAACATACCGTTGTTCAAGGTCATTGACAAAGAATCATCTGTAAGACATGCCTTTGAAATATCGTCTGATTGTGGAGTACCTGTAGCTTGAACTTGACCATCAGATATTTGAGAAGCAGCACTAGCTTGGTTTTGAATTTGACCATCGCCAATTTGGTTAATGGCAGAAGCAGTTTGTGCTGCTGCAGAGGTTTGGTGTTGGATTTGACCATCGCCAATTTGGTTGATAACTGAAGCAGTCTGTGGTGCTGCAGAAGTTTGGTGTTGGATTTGACCATCACCAATTTGGTTGATAACTGAAGCAGTTTGAATAGCAGCAGCGGAGGTTTGATGTTGGATCTGACCATCACCAATTTGGTTGATAACTGAAGCGGTAGTTGGAGTTGCCAAGCTTCCAGATTGTTTTTGGATTTGGCCATCACCAATTTGGTTAACAGCATCTCTTTGTTCAACATGCATCATTTTAACAAGATCTCTCTTTCTCTTGGAAGAACCTGTAACTTGAGAACCTGCTTGACCAGCAGAAAGAGAAGAATCAACAGTGACAATTTGAATACCAAAATGGTTTGAAAAATCAGTGGTAGCACCAGTTGGAGCAGACGCACTTGGTGTCAATGTACTCCATGGTTCAGATGGAATAGTGGCAGCAAGACTCAAACCTAAGAAGGTTGTAGAAGCAATAAAGTTTGAGTATTTCATTATGTATATTGTCAGAGTTCTATTGCAGTAAAATGTATCAAGTTCTCTTAAGAAAATATAATCAATATCACCAAGATAACTGATTCCTCCCACTCTTTTATACCCAAGTCTACAAGATGGTTTACACCCCTGAATAGATCAATGGCTGTGATCTCGGATCAACAAATGGCTTGCATGGTCATTATCGGTTTACATCACTAACGTCATTTCCATTTATCCCACATTGTTACTACATGATATTACTACTTTTGTATGTCCAAATCCTCTAAATGGCTGGTTGAGTACTCCGAGAAACCCCAGGGTTACTACGGTTCCCCTTTCTCGTTCTTGGAACTTTTGCTTTTCAATGGGGTAATTTAGGTATTTCTGGTTGCTCGCTGGTAAGTGCTACGAATTTTAGTCCATATCGTCAACTTATTGGCTGCTTAATTTAGCAAAGAAAGTAGATGCGTCTAACATGCTGGCTATTATTGTCAGCTGGCTGGTGAACAGGGCTGGCTGCGAAACCCGATTGTGATGTCGGCCTGTATATAGACGGTTTGCTGCTATTTATATCTTAAAATGAACGTCCTTAAAAACTGGGGGTATGTAGGATCCAGGGACCAGCATCATGTTTGGGTCACACCTACGGCTATGTGTAGTTATGCTGGCTTTTCTGGGGTGCTATTTCTTGATCTAATCTTTCCCTGAGGATGTGTACCCCTTCTTTTTAGTTGAGTTTAGTTAAATCATCCATTCGCTGCGGTAAGTTTTTAGATCAAAATTCTAGTACTGCATATACTTTGGTTCGAGGAAGGTGTTAACATACAGGTCGATTGTGACTCCGCGGAAAACGACGGAGCATTACCTAGATACCATCTTTACACCAACACCCGTACACCAGAAGGTGCCAAGATGACTATTTGTCCCCACCGCCTGATACTGAGGCTTGTATTAATTGAGGTCTCACAAGATAACTGTGGATTATACCGGCCCACTCGGTTCGAACCCAAGGAAAAGAGATTGCAATTGACAAATCATAGTGATTAGTGTACTCGATACCGAATAATCTACAAACTGTAAAGTTGAAAATCATAATAATGATGTGCTTGCTGCAAAAGGTGGGTGAATGTACGATCCAAATAATGGTAAAGTATAAAATATAGCGTTCATTGCCAATACCCATTTTAGCAGAGACGCAGATAAGGGTACTTCGTGTATATAACATGCAATCAAAAACAAGTTCTATTCGCTGAGATATGAACGGGCAACAAAGTGACGGAGAAATGGTTAAAACTAGACCGATCAATGAATGATGCCTCGTGGCCCTCTCAAAAATATACCAAAATGACTGTTCTCACCATTGTTTCTGACTGAGACATATCTTCAATAATATTTTCCTGTAATAGTATGTAAGAGCGAGTGTCGACTTAATAGTGTGGTCGGAGTCCCGACATTACGGTATGTCTCCCCTGCAGCTCTCCGAGTCAAGTTGCCTGGTCTCATACTAGACTGATAGCTCTCATATCTTCATGAACCATTCTACCTCTCCACTTCCCCGCACCACTTGCCGACATCTCACCGAGAAATGACAAGTCTATCTGATTCACTAGATTTCCTCTGCGTTTCAATCATTGTTTACAATGCAGACAATCAACAAAAAAATAGGGCCCTGTCTTCTACGTTATATCAATCCGCACCGTGGTTCTACACTCCCAAAACTTGCAAACATGCACCATACTACCAGGAAAACTAGAATTAGCCTTTCCTTTGAGCATCCCTAAGCGAACATTTAGTGGAAATACTCGTAAACGACTTCGCTAGACCACGGCTCGCTACATAGCGTTTTGAGGTCAGTATCGTGACCGATCCCTGCAGAGTTCGTCTTTGTGCCCCAGGCGATTAGGCGACGATTACCATCTTGGAACTTTACGTATGTCGAATGTAGCGCTGTCCGGCACATCGGGCAGCCGCGATGCAATGCGCTGTGTCCTACTGTAGTTTGCTTGTTGGCTAGTCAGTCTGGGTCCATTCTTGGCCAATGCCAAACAAAATTATTCGTGCAAATTCGTCCACAACAGTTGCACTTGCGTGTTCATTCTCTGACGCTACACTATAATGCATTCATTATTAACATGAGTTATATTACCACAAATGTAACCAGAACTCCATTATATCTCTCCGTTTCTCCGGGACATGCCTCAAGCATGGCGCGAATTACTTTCCTACATCTTCTGCATATCATAGCAATCAGTTTGTCAGGTCTTACTAGTAGGCTCGCTAGCGCAATATACGGCACAATATAATAGCAAGGTCTAGCACGGCCAACGCACAAAAAAATAATGGCCGATAATATCGAAGTGAGTGTCCTAAATCGTACACAATAGTGCTGCAAACGACCCAGAAACGGGAATAATATAACATATGGCGACAGGACGTAGTTACGTGTACCGTTTACTGGATATTTCTAACTAGCACTCAGTATTCTGTATTGGGCTGGAAGGTTGTCGAGTCGCCAAAGCGTGGAAGAGTCTGTAGACAACATAAAAAAATTTATAGATATTCTTAAAAGTGGAGGACAGAATAATAGATAGAAGTAAGGAAGAAGAGGGGCGTGAAAGGCCAGAGGCAAGGGCGTGAACCAGAGACTAAATCACCAATAGGCCATACGAAGGGACGAACGAACGTCGTTAAAGGGAACATAACGAACGAACTGACAAAAGAGAACGCAGCGCCAATAGGAAATATAGGAGGACAACAACAACAACAAAAACGATAACATAGTCATAATAAGGACTAGACAGGACTTTTGTGGAGCAAAGCAGTGATTATCAAGCAATTCAAAGAAGAAATCACACATAATAACACAACTGATCTCCTTGGGGAAAGAATATAGATAGTGCTTGAGGGCCAATAGAAATTACAGTTCGTATATCCAGAGTCTATTTCTGTTACAATAATCAGTAACAACTGAGACAACTAGACATTGGACGAACTACATTCCGTGAGTAACAATCTCATTGGGAAAGATCTGCTAAAATATAAAATCTGGTGTTTTGTTCCAGATCTTCATAAGAGTGGAACTACACCGACAATACACTTACGATCTTTCTGACATCACAACGAGACACTGTTAGATAGAGAGCTTGTTGATTATGTACTATGTCTCCTTATGATAGTGAACCTCCAGAAACAGGTGAAACGAAAGAGGCGGAAATCCAATATCCAGTAGATTCGCCTTCATATGGTTTATTACATCCCATGGAAGTTTCGGCATATCGAGCGGGAGCACCCTCTGTGCCCCAGCTGCTGCTGATGCTGCTGTTACTGCAAGCACAGACACAAAAATTTAGACAACCAGGGGAGACTCACCCATTCAGCTCAACATATGCGTCAGTTAGGACATCGATGACGTCTGTTGGCGAATCATTAGGTCCAAAGCAGGAAGATCCGCTGTTTTCATGGGTTACATCTAAGAATACATCCCATTCGGGTCAATCAATGCACACTCAAGGAACAGATCCTTACCACCAGTCATCCATGGGGAATTTGAACTATTATGCTTATAATAGCCCTTCGACTGGTGCTACTCCATTTGTTCAGGCAGGAGTCCAAAATCAAATTCCCAGTCAGGAAGGGCAATCACAATTTCAACCTTTACTGGCAGCTTCACATCGTGTGAATAGGGGGGCTTTACTTCTGCAACAACAGCTGCTCCAACCCAATCACCATCAGCATTTGCATCTGCTGTACCAGCAACCCCAGCATCAAAATGAACAACTTCGGCAGCAATATCAACAATCACAACCTCACCTGCAAGAACCCCAATCACATCAACCTACGACTGCTCAATATCAACAGTCAACACATGTACAACTGCCATCATATACTTTGTTAGGTCAGTCATCCACGATGCGTCCACCTTCAGTTATGTCTTACATGGGTCCATTTCAACATTCATATATGCCAATGTACCCTCAGTCTGATGCTGTGCATCAACCAATGGCTTTTGCATCATTGGATCAACGACCTGATCAGTATGGCTATTCAACTGGAAGCGTGTCTTCCCTGGCAGGCTTTTCTAACATTGAATCGCAAGTGCCGCTTTACCATTCAGATTATGGTGAAAGTTCATCTGCCAATCTGTCTAAACCAATTAGCATGGGCGATGATTTACCTCAGCGAGAAATAACGCGTACGAGACGTCGAACAACAAGCATATTAGATATGACTCCAGAGACAGCCCAAAGAAACAGATGTAGAATATGCAATAAGCAGTTTAGGCGGCCTTCGTCGTTGAAAACTCATTATTATTCGCATACTGGGGAAAAGATCTTCAAATGTCCTTGGAGGGATTGTGGAAAGCTATTCTCTGTCAAGTCTAATATGACCAGACACTATAGATTGCATGAACGGGACCAAAAGTTGGCATATGATCAAACTGATTCTGAGCAGCCTGAACACAAATGATAATAATTTTTAACTTCGTTTACTTCCATAAATAATTGTAATATTAACCACTTCAAATACATTTACGAAGCAAAGCTCGAAGCTTTAGCTTTTTGATATCATAAACATATGTAGATGTGTCTTGAATGTTTTTGCCTATTCTCTTTTGGTTTTAAATCTCGGAGTTTGCCTCCTACTTTGGCTGCTATTGTTCAATTCAACACCAAAAAGAGAGAGAATCCGCAAAGCGATTGTTGCGAAACTATTCGTTTCGGAGACTCTGCTTCATTGCTATGGTTAATTGACAACTTAACTGGAGAACAAGTTTATTTGGCAGTTAATAACAATTAAGGTAATCTCTATCAATTATTAAGTGTGTAGTCTGACCTTATAAGTATACCATTGTCTACTTATTATGTAATCATTTGAGCTTGCGATTTTGTGTCATCTCGTTGTTTTCACCAACCAGAACTTTTGAAAATCGTCTTATTGAATAAAAAAGATAGATATCTTTAATCACAAACCAGAACAAAATGGCCGGTCATCATGTTATAAAGTATATCAGGCATGCAAATACACATGCGCATGTTGATTTAAAGCTCAAATGGGCCTCTAAATTCTTGGGTGCTACTATGTGGTTCTATATTTTCTACAGAATTAAAGAAGATGGTCCAGTCATCTTCGGTCAAAAACTACCTTTCGAACATCACTAAGCTTAAATTTATATGATATTTGTTACCTTCAATGATAACTTCGTCAAGTCTAGAAAGACACTCAGTCAATACGTATAGTATGTCAATAATGCATTTGCAAGATATGAAATAGTCATAGACTAATACACATCGATAGAAAAGAGAAACCATCTTTATGAGAATTATATTTGTAACAGACACACTCACCTTGAAGAATCATTTTCTTAGGTACGATTCAAGAAGTTTGATGTGATGTTTTTGTCTATGTCCTTTGTGTATTTAGGTCCATTTTTTCTTATACTTTGCTTTAGATTTGGAACAAAGAGTAATATTGTACTTTAACTACCAATATTTCTATAATAGCTATAAATGTTAAGTTTTAGTAGCTATGGGTTATACAGCCATTGTACAAAGTCTTGATGAATACACCGAGTAACTATCATATCAGCTGACCAATCCTGCGACTATTCTCGTTTTATTAGTTATCCTTGTTCCAAAAACCAAATCTTCTTATATAGGATGCTGCACACACAACTAATTGATTGTAAATGGCTTTATAGAAAGTAATATGATTCAAATCATGCTTTGTTTCTATTGATGATTTCTTCCCTCTCGTCGGCTCTATGCGGCTTTTTTAAATTTAACTTTAAGCTTCAGCTAGCCATTCCAATATTCTATACTATGTCTCTATCATAGATTCAGATTGGTTCTAATTTGCAATCTCATTTTGATCTTTACATCCAATCCTAGCATAGCATAATCAGGAAGTGGATACCATTTTCATAGGGTTATTCCCATACTCGTATCTTCTTTAAGACAATGTACGTGTACCTATTATTCTGCTCAAAGTCTATCTTCCTTAGATCCTTCATATCGCAATTTCATCATGATACGCGAAAAGAGGTAAACTGAAAATCGATATAATTCTAAAGAGTAAAAGGGGAAGATAAGAATGTTAGAACCCCTGGTTCGGCTCCGAAATGCTGTTATTGAAGGCAATTTGCCTATCACTAAGCGTTTACTCTCAAGATTCCCTGAGCTTTGGTTGAATGTTGATCCGAACCACAATGGCTGGTGTAATTTACACTATGCCTCCTATCATGGGAACTATTTAGTGTGCTTTCATCTCATTTCATTCATAAATAACAAGCTGTCTGGTATAACAAAGGACTATGCAAAGACAGATCTCCTAACATTTGACCAATTGACCGTCTTACATTTGCCCGCGTTGCGTCATCACTCCCAGACATTGCATTATTTACTACAAGAGTTTCCAGGAGAACTATGGCTAAATTTCCAAGGAGGACCTTTGAAACAGACTCCACTTCATTACAGTAGTATTCATGGTTTTAAAGAAGGGATAACATTATTATTGGAGTTCGGTGCTGACTGGAGTATAAAAGACTCAGATGGTAATAACTGTTTGCATTATTGTTTCCAATATGGCCACTTTGAGTGTATTCAGGCGATTTTAAAGTTTATATTGATTAAGTTTAAGGATAGAAGTGAAGCTATATCTGAGATTGAAAAATTAGAAAATACGAAAAACAATAGTGGTTGGGTGACCCATGATTTTTCGATTTCATTCAGTTTGTTGAATAGATATAAAGAGTTGAAAGCTGAGATGTTTGCTTCCGATTACGATGCAAATGATACTATAGAATTGCCTGAATTAGACTCCGGTACCTCTTTTCCTATTTTACCAGCGGATACTTCAAGTACTATATCTGCGATTTCTGGGAACAAAGTGCTTGCCAGTCCTATCGTTCCAATGACCCAATCTTCAGTCAAGGATATGAGACAAAATGATGAATATACTGAAAAGTCTGGAAGAGCTCATTCGCAGTCCTTACCAGGTGCAACATCTGCCTCATCAAAGTTATCGATGACTGGTAGACAAAGATCTCAAACTACCATTACCAGAGCACCAGATGCCATGATGTCACCTACTAGTGTTTACAATGGGAGTAGTAATATGCCACTGCTGTCTAAATCTCCAATGATGTCTCCATTTTCCTTGCATAAAGCACCTTCTTTGAAGTCTGTTACTATCTCACCTTCTATTAGATTGCCCTCCCATGATTCTAATATATCTTCACCTCAATCAGAAGTCTCGATGGCTTTCCCAATGGACACTTCTCCTTCACATACTTTCACATTATCTAGAGGACGAGCTGGTTCAAATAGAGGCATAAGTCCCAGTTCATCGCAAGCGCATATCAGTGACGACGACACCAGATGGATTGACTTGAATTCTAGTCCTACAAACGTTGTGCGACAGACTCTCGTCTTACTGGATTCAAAAACCCTACCATCTCTTGAGATTGGTGATTTCCCACAAAAATCACGCCTGCCTTCAGATATCTACGGCCCGCTGAGTCCAACTTCAAAGGCAAATTCCTCAACTGCAACAAATACAATGGACAAGGTGTTATCAAGAATCCCGTCCACAAACTCTGCATCGTCTTCGGTTAGATATTCACTGACAAGTACGAGATCTAATAATGGTTCTCGTCGCCCATCCTTATCTGCATCATCTTCTCATGAACGTCATCCAGATTTAAGAAGGTCTTCTTCTCTGAATCTGAACATAGGATCAACGATATCTACTGTAAGGTCAACAACTATGTTGGAGAATCTTTCTGAAGGCAACCATGATGAAGTAAAGAAATCAACTATCAATAGCATAAGTTTTAATAGGACTCGTTGATAAAGAGCGCGTATTTAAAATATAAAATATATAGCTAATGATTTAATGAATATCGGTTATTGAATAGGAGTTTTGTATATGACAACAAACAAGAAGGTCCAACACTCAATCAGTAGATTCTTTAAGAGGTCTCAACAGTTACCTCTTCCTACTTCAAAAACTTCAACTGAGACTACTGAAAAAGTAATTGAAGACTTAACCTCTGAAGATAGTATAAGCCTTCCAGTGGAAAATGACATTGACGAATCACTTCCAAGGTCTTTAGAGTCACCACACGGTCAAAAATCAAGTACCAATAATGTTAAATCTAAAACCAAGGTTTCTAATAAGGAATATATAAATCTGCTCAAAAGATCAAATGAATCAGACGAACCTACCTATACTTATACAAAGAAGAGAAAAGGAAACTTGACTCCTTTGGAAAAGCAGGTTGCTGAGTTTAGAGATGCTAATCCAGGAAAAATGTTATTATTCCAAGTTGGTTATAAGTATAAATTGTTTGGAGATGATGCTAAGTCTGGATCTTCAATTCTTAATATTGCATTCATCAAAGATGAAAAAGACTACAGGTTCTCATATTGCTCTTTTCCTATATTCAAATTGCATATTAACTTGAAGAGGTTGCTTGTATATGGTTATAAAATAGGTGTTATTAAGCAAGTTGAAACAGCAATTATCAAACAGACTGATAAAACATCGGCACCGGACTTAATGAGAAGAGAACTCACTGGAGTATATACTAAGGGAACATACATGGGTAATGAGATTGATGGCAATGATAATAGGCATCTTATAGATTCAGAGGAAAATCATGAGTATATTGTATGCCTTTATGAAGAGAGTAAATATAATATTTCAATGGTTGCAGTTCAACCAGTTACAGGTGAGATTGTTTATGATACTTTTGAAGATCGTATAGGGAATAGTGAATTGGAAAGGAGATTATCTTATATGGTGCCTAGTGAGGTGTTGATTATCAATTCCGAAACCCTATCTGAAGAGATTAAACGGTGTATCAAATCTGTAAGTATAGACGCGACTATTATGCATCATCCACTCAAAGAATACATGGAAGTGAATAGAGAAATCATTGAATTTTTCAATGGTATAAATGGAGGTAAAGATGCTCAATTGGGGGATTACTTCACTGTCAACTTTCCACGATCAATCCAGACATGCATTAATGAGCTTATTAATTATTTAACCGAATTTAAGCTAAGCACTGTCTTTAATATCCCAGAAAATATTTCAAGTTTTTCCAATTCAAAGAAATTCATGTCTCTATCTAGTGATACTATTCAAGCATTGGAGATATTCCAGAACTACACAGATCCTACATCATGTAAAGGGTCATTGATTTCTATATTGGACCATACTAAAACGCGACCTGGGCGGAGACTTCTTAAAAAATGGGTATCGAAGCCATTAATTAAGAAGAAGCACATTGAAGAACGGCAACAGGCTGTAGAGGATCTTGTATCTGGATTCAATCATTACATTGAATCTTTAAAATCCCAGCTTAAAACAATCGGTAAACAGTTGGACTTGGAAGAGCTACTTATTAAATTGCACTATTCTTCAACCTATAGAACCGGGAAAATTAGTAGAATGAGTATTAATTCTATGTTAGGGTGCTTTCATGACATCTTAAAGACTGTACAGGCTTTTGAATCTTCACTGCTGAACTTGGTATCTTCCATAAAATCTCCGTTGCTTATCAAGATACTTGAAGATCTCAGAATAGCTGCAAATTCGGAAATTGTAATTCATTTTCAGAAAATGATCAATCCCTCTTTCAGTTTGAATAACTTTAAGGATATAGACGATCAGAAGATAAATTTCTTCAACCAGGACTATCACAAATGGGATAAAATTATATCTGAAACCGAGGCCATCAAGGACATTGAATCAAAATTGGATGAAGAATTAACTAATGTCAAAAAGTTTTTGAAAAGACCTCAATTGAAGTTCATTACAAATAAGAATGAACCATATTTAATTGAAGTTCGAAACTCCCAAGTAGATTCCTTACCTAAGGAATGGCAAAGGATAAGTGGCACAACGACAGTCTCGCGATTTCGAACTCCCGAAAGTATGCGTCTATATAAGATGATACAGTATCACAAGGAAATGCTATTAATGGTGTGTGATGAAGCGTATTGTGATTTTTTGGACAAGATCAACGAACAATATCACTTCTTCCATAATATTACTAAAAATCTAGCAACCTTAGATTGTTTGTTATCATTGTCTGAAGCAAATTCAAGTAGTACAAATGTGAAACCACATATTGTGGATGAACAAGTCATCAATGTCACGAAGAGTCGTAATCCAATTATTGAAAGTCTTTCAAATGGTCAGAACTATGTGTCCAATGATATAAATATAAATTACGATGAAAACAGGGTTCTTATAATAACTGGACCTAATATGGGTGGAAAGTCATCATATGTGAAACAAATAGCGTTACTTGTCATAATGGCTCAAGTTGGCTGCTTTATACCTTGTGAATCTGCGACAATGGGTCTCTTTGATTCTATTTTCATTAGAATGGGAGCTTCTGACAATATTTTGAAAAGAGAATCTACATTTATGACGGAGATGTTGGAATGTTCAAATATTGTTAAAAGTTTATCTGCAAAGTCTCTAGTTATCTTGGATGAAATCGGAAGAGGCACAGGGACTAATGATGGAATAGCCTTAGCTTATTCTATATTGAAATATTTCATTGAACATGAGTTTAAGCCATTGACACTTTTCATTACACATTATCCATCTTTACACACCTTGGAAGATGAATTCAAACTGACTGTTAAAAATTATCATATGGGGTATCTTGAGAAACCTCAATCAAATCAGAGTTCACCAGAGATAATATTCCTTTATAACGTTGTAGAAGGCGTTGTTAGCAATCTGTATGGTCTTAATGTCGCTAGACTAGCAGGAATACCTACTTCTGTCATCGAAAATGCCTTTCAAATCAGCGAAAGCGTTAGAAAGAGAGCTGAAGTACATGTAAATGAATTCTTTAGTATGAATTTCATTCGAATATTAAAAAGGTTACTCAAAAATGAACCAGTTCATTTTGAAGATGTTCAGAAACTATTGAATTACATATAAATTAAAGTCGTTATCTTAGTTGGTTAGTCCAAAGAATTTCAAACATACCTCGTTGAATGCTGGAGCGTTATCAAGATAAATATGGTGGCCAGCGTCTTCGATTATAGTGAACTCGGATAACTCTTTATCTAGGCTTTTAATACTATCATGAACATGGCGACCTCCGTTACTATTCATCCAATCCTTATCTCCATATAGCCAAAGTATTTTAACTTTAGAATCATTAATATATTCTGCAAATCCACGGTCACATATCGGTAATCTTGCCAAAATTTCATGATTAATTAACCTTGTAATTGCCAATTCTCCTGAACCCTGAAATTGATTGAAAATTGAATATGAATAGTTATGTAATTTCAAAATTAAATCTGCTGATTGTTCTCCAGACTCAGATTTGAGGTTCCTGAATCTTTGGAAAGACCATAATGATAAGATTTTAGAGTAAAATGGTCCAAATTTCTGTAACACTTGAAAGGGTGATATACCATATTCCCATAGTTTTTTCAAAACAATGTTCTTGGGAAATTTAGGTTGCCCGAGCTTTTCCCACAACTTTATTAGTTCACCATGCTCTAGATCATCTCCCTGGACTGTAATTAACTCCTTAAATGGATCGCCACCTACATCGTGATGGTTAAATTGGAACCTCTTTTCATTAATCAAACTAACGTAATTTGATTCAGTACCCATAGGACTTACTGCAATAAATTCCTCTACTATTAAAGGCTCGTCCTCATTCGCCCTTTTATACTGGTTATTATACTTCATGAGATAACAGCAAGACAAGTAAGCGCCCATAGAATGCCCAATTAATTTAAAGGTCCTGATTCCACGCTTCTTTCTCCATATTTCAATTTTGTCGATAAACCAGTTCTCGATGGCTAGAATTTGATTGATTCCTTCTTCCTTTTCCTTTGGAGTTTTCATGAACTCACTTGGAAACTTAGGACGTGAAGAATTACCAAATCCAATCAAGTCAATTAAGTGTAATCTAATACCTTTCGTGGATTTTAACATTGATTCCACATTTTTGATATAATAACCGAGGGCAGCCATATATCCATGAATCATTACAACATGAAGTTCCTCGGAATCTTGGACTGGTTCTGTGTTGTTCTCTAGATAGAATTCATGGATAAATACATCTGGCTCCACTTCTGTATCTAATAACTCCCCATATAACTCATTATCTTTCAACTCGTTATCGTCAGCGGGGAACTCAGATTTCTCATCTGGCCTTCGTATGTGAATATCATCTGTCAACATTGCTTTGAAGAGTTCGTATTCTATCATCCTGTTTTTCAAATTAACGGCTTCATTTGCTTCTTTGCTTCGATTTAATAATGATGATGAACTGTTCCACCAATCTTTAAATGACTCCTTTACTGATATCGATGTTTCGGGCATTGACTTGATCCCTGGATTACTTTCGATTTCTCCTGATTTGCTCCCACCATTGGGATCACCCATTGTCCTGATAGTATCATTAATCAAAGAAGTCATCACTTCCAACTTAAATGAAGTTAGTAGAGTAAAAAGCCGTTTCCAGTGTTATCATTTTATTTTTCGAACTGATAACCCTCACGGAAACCGAATTAGGATATATCACCAATCTACTCTAATATATGGTAAAGTATTACCACAACTTACAATGAACAAAAATTAAGCTAAGTTCATCTATTATCCATAAATATAACTGTATAGATTTCTCTAAGTTCTAAATTAAATCTTCCATTCTCAATAGAATTAACAATTATCTCCACCAGCAAAATTCCAACACTAAAATTATCACATTAAAAGAAGTAAACTTGGTAAACAAGGAAGTTGAAACATTAAAAGAACATGTATCTTATCATCTCGTCTCACATTAGCACTCTTGAGTCGTGGATTCACTTCTTATCAATTTCAGTGTAAGCAGGAGGCGAGGTATGTTCTTGCCACTCAGAACTACCCTCCTGTTGTTCATCAGTTGCCCCATACGTGAGGGATGGTGCGGAGTCTGCCAATGGTTGGTTTTGAATTACAGGTAGGGTGCTATTTGATCCTTCGTGGTGATGGTGGTGATGGTGACGATGACGATGTTCCCTTGGTAACTGACTCTCTAAATCACCAGCATATACGTAGAATACCTTGCTTTGATGGTATGGTGGGTACTTCGCAATAATATACCAGGAGTGAATCAATCCAGGAAGATATCCGAGGAAGCACAACAAGATGTTTATTAATGAATCACAAGAGCAAATACCTCTTCTGATCCATACTGGTAATGGGGGGAACAAAACTGATACGACCACTAAAAGGATGTCAGAAAAACATCCACAGCCACAACAACACATTTTAATAAATTCTAAGGCCTTTGTTTGATGGTATTTTTATTCAGAAAACCTCTGCTATAGGAATAACTGTATTTCTCAAATATAATAATCTAAGATGTCTCCCTAAAAAAACGTTTGTTTCCAAAGCGCTACTTTTGTACTTTTATACTTCTTAAAGTGTGCTTTACTTTCTATAGAACAGTAGTAGTCCTTTTGATGGTTACTTTCCCTTCTTTAATATAAAATTTTCTTTTGGGATACTCTCATCAATATTTTCATAAAAGATTCTTTTATGGTCATCATTAATGACTATGCCGGATAAGACCGATTTGTAAAAGATGGCAAATAACTATAAGTATACTACAGTATTTTTCTACAGCTATAAATTTGAGATGAACAATCTATAATTCTGTTTATAAATGAAGTCAAGAGTTCTTAAAGAGGATTTTCATCATAATTATTCTTTCTTATTGGCCTCTTTGAGGACATCTTTGTAAGGTTCATTGGTTGTTGTATCTTTTTTGCAGTCCTAGGAAAATGTGTATATGCAGGTATGCTTTCTCTAATTGATCTTTGCCATCACTATTGTCTTAGTATTAAATCGTATCCATATAGCAGAGATGTCAAATATAATACTTAACGTGGGCTATCAAGGTACCACAAAGAAAATCACAGCAACTAAAAGCTGGTCTGTTAATCAGGTAGTTCAGGCTTCTTTTGAGAAATTTAAAATCAATGATTCAGAATATGTGGGAGAGCTACACTACAACGGCAAAAAGCTAGATGGCTCTCTTGTGTTGAGACTTACCCCATTGAATAACAATGCCAAGTTGACACTTTCATTGAAGGAAATGCCCTCAGATAACATTATTTCCGTGAAATTACTTGCTTCCTTACCAGGAAATAGTGAAAGTAAGCTGTTATTATCCAAAGTTAATGGACTGGTATCAATAAATGAACTAATTGACCAATTTGAAAATGATAGAAATATCAGATTAAGAGGATATCAAGGATATCGGATGCAATTGATGTTATTGAGTTCCAAAATAGACGAAGCTGACTTTGATTCCATGAAAATAAGATCAATATTAGGAGATGCATCGAATGCAGCTGTTAGGCTTAGCTATATTGGCCAAGATCATAGTGAGAGGGAAAAGGAACAACAGGAGATTGTGGAGCGTCAACTCAAAGAGCAACAAACAAGATTGAAGGCCCAGAAGGAGCAGAGAGAAAAGGAAATTGATAGACAGAGAATAGAATCTGAGACACAAAGGTCTCTGATAGAGATTGCGGAAGACAGTAATCATGATGAATATGAAGCCCCTGAAAGATCTGAACATGTGTCTAATGAGATTCTGATTGACACTACTTCTCAAAATGAGTATAGCAGAAGTCAGGAGGTGCCCCAAAATAATGTTGAGAAAGAGGAAACAAGCACTGCTTTGGAGACTGATCATGGAGTATCTAGTGTTACTCCTGAAGACTCGTCACCTCAATTGTTCATTCCCTCTCAAGATCAGTCTAAAATATATGAGAATCCAGAAGACGATTATGAGATGACGGTATCTCAAGCCCAAATTTATCAACAAGTAATTAGAAACTCTGGTAAGACTAATAAGAAACCTAAGACTAAAGAGCTCCCTAAAAAATTATTGATTAGGGTAAAATTCCCAGATAGATCAATATTACAGATTAACTTCCCTCAGCCTTCAGAGACAAAGTTTGGCAACCTAATCAAAAGAATTGATGAACTAATTTTGCCAGCATTTCTAGACCGTTATAGTTTGAAGCTAGGTTATCCTCCATTTCAAAAGCTCTCTTTCTCTTACAAAAGAAATCAGGAGCTCTTAATTGATAGTCCAGACTTCCAAAATGAAAGAGTAATTTTGATATGGGAGCCAACTGAACATAGTCGTGGGCCTTTTTTTGATCAGGAGATAATAGCAAGTGCCAAGAGCTCCTCTGATTTACCGGAGGTGCTGTTGGAAACTCATAGAGGAGAATTGCCTGATGAAAAAAAGACTAATTCATCATCGCTGAAACAAAACAATTTTGCAAATAAAGAGAAGGATAACGGAAAAAAAGTCCCAAAATGGTTTAAATTGAAATAATACTTTATATATAGAAACTTAATAATTTAATATTTTAACAACAAGGGCCTGCCTAATATTCTAAACCTTTCTCAAAAAACTCATTAACTGCAGTTGCTAGTCTCTTACCAGCCTCATGCAATTGTTCGTCAGTTGATAATGCCGCAAATGTTATTCTTAAAAATGCAGCATCCTCTTTACTGAATTCTTGGTCAACCGCCATTTTAAATCCTAAGACAACCAGAACTCCATACTGGAGAAACTTGAAGTTCAATAACGTTAACTTAGCAATATTGTCTACATCTGAAGGGAGGTTCACTTTAATGGAAGCAAACATTCCTCCATCGCTGCCTATAATTGTGAGATAGCCCTTTTCGTATGCTTCCGAGTTTTTGATAGCAGAAATCACAACGTTCCTTCTGTGCCCATATGCCAATCTCAATTTCAAAATCCATTCTAAGTAACCACGAATACCCCCAAACTTGCGATTGATAACATTAACAACAAGTGCTTGTGAAGCACCTGATGGTGCCCTAGTAGAGATACTTGCGAAAGTGGTGAGTGCTTTGATTAAATCAACATGTGCAACAATAAATCCCAATCTGAGACCAGGTGCAAAAACCTTGGAAAACGACTCGACCCTAATAACTCTTCCTTGAGTATCAATGCTAATATACGAATGATACAAATGATTAGTCAAGTAATCGTCAACCGTGATTTGGTCATCTTTGATCGCTGAAACATCTGGTTCCTTCAATTTTGGCAAAGTCAAATAACCATAAGGATCATCTTCAATGATCACAAAATCGTGGATCTTAGCCAATTCATATACCTGTTTTCTGGTCTCAAGGGACTGGTTGGCTCCAATTGGATTTTGAGCCGTTGGAATAGTGTAAAATGCCTTTGGCTTTCTTCCCTTGAACTCAGGCTTCAATTGATCCCAGTTTTCTAACAAATCAGTCAAGTACTTCACATCAAGATCTGGCTTCTTTCCCTTGAGATCAAACTTAATAGGAACTGGAATTCCACCTGTACTTCTCACATTGTTCAATACTGGAGTAAATGTGAATTCTTCCACCAAAATTGGATCCCCTTCGTCAACGATTGTTTCAAACACTTTGTTCAAACCCTCCAGTGATCCATTGGTAGCCAATACAGACCAATCCTTGAAGCCAGGCTTGTTAACTGTATCTATTAATTCCTTCACAAGGTTCACAAATGAAGGTGATCCTGCAATCGGACCATACTGCAATGCTTCAGAGAGACCCAATCCTTCTTTATCGTATGTCTCGATCTCAATAGCTCCTCCTTTCCCTTCTTCATTGGCAAAAAGAGTATCATCGAATGGATTTTCTTTCACATCCACGGTAAGCTTCTTGATAGGGAAGAATGCTTCATTTGGTGTACCATAACTTAAGATCAAAGGATTAGGATGTGGTTTAAATCCTTCTGGAGCACCATCCGATAAGCTCAGAGAAAAATGGACAAAAGTCTTAGATTTAGCCCTTTTGGATACAAATTTTTCTGCTGAGAACTCTTCTGTTGTTACTGGTGACATTTTTATGCTATATCTTTTAGTTATCTTCTCTTTAATACTATTTATTTATGATAATTGAAACAATATGGGAATTTCTCTGATTTATAATCTGTTCCGTATCTACTAGTTCCCGCTAAGGGTGCCGTGCGAATTCTTGCATCTGAGACATTTGGTTCTCAGATATCGCAATTGTACTAATTAGGTAATGATTACCTCAAGACATAAAGTAACCAACAAGTACCAAACCAACGGAGATAGTCGCCCGAAATTACAGTTTATTATGAGGGAGAGATACAGGTACATATGAACCTTCAACTTTGATGGATATTTCAGTGTTATGAGTCATATACTTTAAGTTTGGCATCGTATGATATTTAGTTGCGAAAAAGCTGTGGAGTGGTTAGCAGTTGTGTAATGGAAACTCCACACTCAGTCAATATCGGTAGCTTATAAATACGAAACACAAAGATCTAAAGCGTGTAGTGTGGTGGCAGATCGGTTGGCACATGCAGTAGTATATACGAAGTTCAAGAATATGATGTAAAGTATGCATTTCTCGTGTTACAACATCTACAATGTTTAAGATAAGGATTTTTTTTAGAATCTGCTATGGGTGAAAGCTAGCTATACAGACGAGAATTAACACACCAAAATACAATATTTATCTCTATGTGAGAGATAGAGCTTTTATGATCCTAATTCTTTTGTCTTTTGGGTGCTGATTCTTCCAAATTCTCGATCGGTTCTGATATTGGTTCATCCTTTGATGACACTAAGTTAGGAGTGGATATGTCTTCGTGATATTCTTTGATAATAGAATCAACATCATCGATAGTAAGCTGTCTGACATCACCCAACTTCTTGATTTTGTTCGTGATCTCCTTGCACTGGTCATCTGTGAAGTGTAAATTCAACTGATCGACACGAGACTTGATAGCGTTCCATCCAGTCAATCTGTTGGCAAAGTGGATGTATCTAGTCAAGCCAAAATCTGAAGGTTTGAGAATCTCATATGTAGAAGGATTGGCTAAAATAGCCTTTGCGTGAATTCCTGCCTTGTGTGTGAATGCACAGAAACCTGTGATAGGGTTGTTGAAAGGTATGTTGACCTGTACGGCTTCTGCAACCAAATTCTCCAAATCTCTGATTTTATGAAGTTTATACTTAGAGAGAACATAATCACGGTCTGCCGCAATCATTCTTGCCATTAATCCACCCAAAGGTGTTATACCGTTTCTCTCACCAATTCCCAATACGGATACGTCGATGAGTCTTGCACCTCCCTCCAATGCGGTGTAAGCATTTGCAATTGCACATCCGGTATCATTGTGGAAATGACACTCAATATCACACTTAACGACTGATCTTAATGTCCTCACTAATTCATAAACTTGTCTTGGGTTGGCTCCACCGACTGTATCAGCAATACCAACTCTGTTTACTCCGATCTTGTCGACTGTCCTGTAAATATTCAACAAATCAACGAGATCTGATCTGAATGAGTCTTCTGATGAAAATCTAATTTCAATGCCTTTTGATTTGACAAACTCGATAACTTCGACCGCGGACTGTGCGATGTAATTCATGTCCTTACCGTGGGAGTATTGTCTCAAGAATTGGGAGGTTCCTATAACAACATCGACTCCATCAACTCCAGTTTCAACTGCTACTCTGGCATCATCCATATGACATCTGATATGAGTCAAGATTTTTGCCCTCAATCCCAACTTACAAATGGCTTCACAATCTCTTCTACTTTGCTCTGAGGCAACTGGTGAGGTCAACTCTATGTAATCGACCCCAAAATCATCTAGGGCCTTCGCAATTTCAATCTTTTTCTCCGTACTGAAAAATGCATTAGCAAATTGCTCTCCTTCTCTCAAGGTACTTTCTATAAGTTGAAAGTTTGATACGTTTGATAAGAAATCTGCCGGGTTTGGCCCATATGGATTAGAGTTGATCAATTCATTTGATCTGTGTGCATCTTCGCTGACCTTTTTGAAACCCACTGGATCTGCCATCTTTCTGGTTCGTTGTTGCCTATTTATTTAATTGCTATATGCGAGTCTTTCTCGAGTGGTCAATAGCTTATCTTATTTTTCTAGCTTTACAGTAGCTTTTTTTAGGATTTGTCGTTAGCAGATTCTTTACTCTGCTGGCTCAATTTTTCGACCAGATAAGAATATGCTATAACAACTAATATAAATGCATTACGTAAGCTAGTTTATCTTCGTCATTATTTAATTTATATACACACCTGTATCTGCTACCTATTTTTATACCACCAAAGATTACATATGAGCAATACCTAGTCCAGAGAGTTCTCCCCGATACCTGAATCCATGGTAGTTTGATGATGAAGGTTCGAGGGATGGCCTTGATCTATTTTCAGGAACAGGGCTATTATGGGGACTAGGTTCATTATATCGAAAGCCATGATAGTTGGATGCTGACAGACTCAGAGGAAGGCTATCCTGTGAATCCGGCACAGGACTTTGATGTCTGCTATTTTTTGGTGTTGGCTCGTTGTACCTAAAGCCTTGATATGGTTGTCTCCGTGGTGGCTCTGTAACAGATGTCTCAAGAAGTGAAAGATACATAGCATACTGTAGTTCTTGTTCCTCCGTATCAAACGGTAAATGAGTTCCATTCTGTAGATCATATAAATGCTGACGTTGTACTGAGGGATAGTACACACCGTTGGCTGGGTCTTCTGATAAAAGCCCTGGTATTATTCTTTCAAACTCCTTATCATCTACATGATGTATTTCCCAAAGATTTACCTCACTGGGGAGCACGTTAAAACTCTTGAAATTCAATATAGATTGCTTGAGTGTCCTTTTATTCTTTACTAGTGCCTTGTTTATTCTTAAAACTGGAGCAAATCTTGGGTCGAAGGACATAAGATCCAAATATTTGTGAAGCTTCGCTCTGTAAGGCGGAATTCCTTCCTCTGGGACCATATATTCATCTAAAGGTGGTTGTTCTTGGTCATATGAAGTTAGTTGCGGCTCTACGGCCTCTATGAATGATTCCACACTATTCTCTCGTGTTTCAAGTATCGATGGCGTAGATACCGAGCTTGAACTGGTACTTTCGTGCCCGAGGGGGTTTACCACCTCATCCATCATAGTGAACGATACACATCTAGAGGGGCTGAATATACGAGGCGTCTCATAGACACGCTCTCTATTCATCTTCTGACGTTCACCGTACTCTCTATCTCTATGTTCTCTATGCTGTTTTTGTCTTCTTCTTTCTCTATCGTAGTTAGCAGCATGAGAAGGAGCTGCCCTTATCACCTCATCAACATCACTGCTACTTGAGGTCAAACCAGGTCCAGAAACATTAGCTGATGGTTTCTTACCGGGTCTTCTCTTCTTAGTACCAAACATACTAGTTATACGGTACTCTTTCGCTAGTATTAATTTTAATCTACTGGCACTTAAATGTTATATAGTAATCGTGCAGAGAGATAATCCCAAAATTTTCCATATTTCGCATGAATTGGAAATTTCCCTATTAAGCTACTCCGAGAGAGCCTAAAGGCTTCCCTCGTTCAGTATTAAAACGGCGATTGAAGAGGGGATTTCGGAGTCTTTAAATAGAGAAATCGAAAATGGCCGGTCCGATTTTACTTCTTACTGTATCTTCAGGTAGACAGAGGTGATCTACATCTATGTAAGCCAAAAAAGCGTAAAATCCGACTACACAGTAAACGGTTACATATATTGCGGTCAAAGGGAAATAAATTGGTTGTAGTGAATTATGCTATGATAATGGTACCGATTATACTATGTTGTATCTCAAAGCAATCGAACGTAATGCAATTGATCTTCGAGCAAATAGGATGTTAAATTGCCAAGATCTCTAATTGTGAAAAGTTGCTCCGAAACGCACTGAATATTGTGGATAGTTGCTTTTGCCATTCTACAGTAGAAAAGTAAAATTAGATTATTCATAGTCATATATTAAGGATCCATAGAAGTATACGCAGTCTGACATAAAACAATTACCCATATACACTAGATACTAGATAGACATATGGTCAGTCAGGGGCCATCTGGAGGGCCGGGCGACATGCGTAATAAGTTGCCACCAAAACTCAATCTTTCTTGAGTTGGTCAATCTCATTCTCCAAGTTGTTGATAGTTTCTTTTTGCTTCTCTAACTTTTCTCTTAATGCCTTCAATTGCTCTTGTTCGTGCTTCTTGATATAGACATTCTCTTGAGCCTTTTCTTTCTCACTGAAAGAATCATTAGCCTGATTGATAGCTCCTTCGCCAGCAGCGAGTCTGGAAACAGAGAAGGATCTAACAGAGGTCTTTAAAGATTGCTTAGCCAATTGGGACAACATATCAACTGGTTTTCTTGAAAGTACTTATTTATGGTGAAAGTAAATATTTTGGGGGAGTAACTGCTCACCCATGATCATATCTTTTTAGTCAATCAGAACTTAACAATTTGATCACGTGTTAAATCTTGATAAATAAGGCTTATTGAAAAATAACATCTATTACTCCTTCACAAAGATTACTATAAGATCGGAAGAATGGAACTTGTATGTTTCATATACTAAAATGAAAAATGTAGTAACAAAGGTCCATTATTCTATAGTAACATAAAAGTTAAATCTTATAGATCAACTGTCTCACCTGGATACAACGCAGTATGCATTTACAAGTCTGCAATTCATCCGTAAAAAATAATAACAACAAGATGTGTGTAACAAGGTAACTTTAACACTGCAGAGGATCTGCATAATATAATAGACAATATCTGTTACCTAATCATCTTCTTGAAAGCCCAAATAATTGTTTTCTTTATTTGATAAGGATTCACCTGATAATGCTTTATTTATGCTAGATGAAGCTGTGAAAGCTATTGTTGATGAGCTCTTTATTGATGAAAGAATCTTCAAGTTTCATAGCCTTTTGAGGAATGTAAGCAATCATTAGAAGTATCCCAACCACAATAGGCATGGATGGTTTACCATCCTCAATTCTCTATGCCCCATTAAGCTCTTAACAATCAAGATATCAAATGTCCCGTATAGTTTACATCTTATATCCATACATGGGTTCAAGGATTCAGCTTATTGGTAGTAAATTGTTCTAACGAGTCCCAAACAGCTACCTCTAGGGTGTTTTGCATGTTCAGGTGTTCTATGTACAGACATGGCTATGAAAGTGATATTAAATGTTTCTTTGCGGCAAGTATCTCGCGTGCTTGTGGACAGAAGACAAGAGACCGCAACTTCTGGCTCTCTTGATAGCGATACCGAGTTTCTTTTGGTTTTTATCATTGCATCCAGTGACTTCACGAGGAAGTATTTGTCCAGTAGAGGTCAAGAAACCCGATAAGATCTCTGGCATAGTGTATAAATCAAGAGGGTCAATACCTGCTCTATCAAATCTATCTACATCATTCGATGCGTTGTTTCTTGTTCTAGATTCTCTTCTCTCTATGTCCAACTTGTCATTAGAAAAGTCAAATGGATCATATGAGTCCCCAAGAGAAAACCTCTTAGTATATTGTGAGTCAATAGTTATAGGAGGTTGAGTGCTTTCTTGTAAAGATCTCGCTATTCCGGCCACCTTGCTTGTGATTGTAGATGCTGCTGCATTATTGGAACTATCTTGGTCTGACCAAGGCTCACTGCTTTTCATTTCTGGTGAAGATGGAAGACTCTTTTTCAAAGAACGGCCTCCATTAAGAGATCGTGTGCTTAAGAGCATCCTCTTACTGAGAACATTTCTCCCTGCAATCCTAGAACAAAGCATATTCGTAAGATTTCCACAGTATTTATCTATGACTATTTACTAGTAAGTGAAAATTGGATGATTTTCGTTTCTAGTTTTTTTTTCCTGTATGGATTTTGTGTCACCATTTTTTTTTTACCTAATGAAACTTCGTTTGTCGTTCAAGATAATTCATAGAATACAAATTAAATAATAGCTTAAGGATTTTAAATCGGGCTATTTAATACAAGCATAAAGGCGTAAAATAACGTCGGCATAACAACCAAGTTCAAGTACAGCTTTGAATATTCATCTGAGCAATAAATACACTGCCCAGTATCTAAGCTTACAAATATTGAAAGGAACAAGTGATCTAGAAGGCAACAAAGAATCACAAATCAAAGACGCATAATAGTTAGAAGATCAAGTACATTAAAATTGTCACTATCATCTAACTCAAATATATATTCATTTTAACTTTATTAAATTGCAAACCTACGAGTAATAAGATAACATGGGAGAAAGAGGTCCAGAAAGGTGGTTAGAACAAATAAAAAAGTGTGTGGCTTTGTCTGAACCGGACATGAAGCAACTTTGTGAGTTGGTGAAGGAGCTCCTCATGGAAGAATCCAATATCCAACCAGTGAAATCTCCAGTGGTTGTATGCGGTGATATCCATGGTCAATTTCATGATTTGTTGGAACTTTTCCGTGTTGCTGGAGGTATGCCCTCGAAAGACAATAATACCAGTTTTATCTTTTTGGGTGATTATGTGGATAGAGGATACTTTTCCTTAGAGACATTTACACTTTTAATGGTGCTAAAGGTATTGTTCCCTCACAGAATCACTCTTGTTAGAGGTAACCACGAATCTAGACAAATCACCCAGGTTTATGGGTTTTATGAAGAATGTTTAACTAAATATGGATCTACTACGGTCTGGAAATACTGTTGTCAAGTGTTTGATTTCTTGACACTTGCAGCAATAATAGACGGAAAGATCTTGTGTGTCCATGGTGGGTTATCACCAGAAATTAGAATGTTGGATCAAATTAGGGTTTTGAGCAGAGCTCAGGAAGTTCCTCATGAGGGTGGATTTTGTGACCTTGTTTGGTCTGATCCTGAGAACGTTGACAACTGGGCAGTTTCTCCTAGAGGTGCAGGTTGGCTCTTTGGTTCCAAGGTGAGTCGAGAGTTTAACCATATAAATAATTTAACTTTGATTGCAAGAGCGCATCAGTTGGCAATGGAAGGTTTCCGTTATCACTTCAAGGATAAGGACGTAGTGACTGTCTGGTCGGCTCCAAATTATTGTTACAGATGTGGTAATGTTGCTAGTGTTATGCAGCTCGATGAAGATTTGGAGCCGAACTTCAAGATATTCAGTGCAGTACAGGATGGTGATTTGAGCGTTAAGAGCAACCCAAATAAACAGCAAAGGAGTGATTACTTCTTATGAATATGGATAATTGTCCAGGTTTATGTGCAATGATTGTAAATATAAGTTTAAAGACTAGAAGTTGAAAACAATAAAAAGTATGAAAGTGAAACAACAATCAGGTATCTCCTTGTTGTTATAATATGGGGCGTATTCCACATGAATGATTTGAATGAATGCATTATGACTTATTGCATAGCTAATAACTTTCAATTAATGAGGAAATGAGTCCTCCAACCAAGTCTACATTATAGATATTCCCACCTATTTTCTGATCCAGCGATATATTGTTAGTGAACAATAAAGGATCCACTCAAAAATATTTATCTGTTCCGATTTTGAATTGATTAAAAAGGGAATGTGTAATAGAAGCAAATTTTATCTTAATATACTTTAATGATTATGACAAAACTTAAATTATCGTGTTTAATTTTACTGGTATATTCTAGTTTTTAGTTGTATATTGTCTATTGCAAGAGACGGTAGAATTAAGTTATATCGGAATTTACTATTGTAATTATGCTGATTTGCCCTTCTTCTTCCTACGTTTCTGTCCAATGATCTTCTTGACGTCATCAGAAACAGTATCTTTCTTCTCTTTTTTCTCCTCCTTGTTTTTGTTACCATTCTTATTATCATCCTTATTTTGAGTTTTGTGGTTGAATCTGGATTGTTGCTTTCCACTCCTAGCTTTCTTGTATGAGGAACGAGACGGCCTTTCATCGCCATCTTCTCTCTCCCTCTTAGTTCCAGCATTAAAACGGTGTTGTTGGATCTTATCTCTTCTTCTCTTAACAACTTGGGCATTCTCGACAGCGAATTCGACAATAAGCTTTCTTTTGTTTATACCCTCCAACTGTGCTATCTTCTTTTCTTCATCATTTAAACCTTCTAAAATTTCTTCAGTAGTAACTTCATGGGCGTTAAGCCATCTGAGTCCCATCAAAGCACATTTATGATCTCTAAATTCAATGAAACCATATCCTCTACTTCTACCAACTTCTCCAGAACCTTTAACTTCAGTAACCACCTTGGCTTGTTTGACAACACCTTTATGCTTCGAGTTATTAGAAGGCACCTCTCCTTCACCGATCTCATGCTTGTATTTAACTGAACGTTTAATCTCTTCCTTGGATAATGGATGTCTCTTTTCCTCCTTGACTTCTGTCGCAAATTGGACAACAGCTTTACGTCCTAACATCTTAAGAGCCTTTGGATTCATAGCTCTTGGTAAGTTCCTCACTGCTAATCTGGTGAGTGATAAATGCAATGTTGGGTTTTTCTTAAGTTGTTGAACTCTGAGATTATATGACTTTTCTCTTGTTTCTAAATCAGCTTTTGATATAGATTGTGCCAATTTAGAGTTTGTTGTAATTCTTCCTTCATTTAAAAGAAACAAGTTACGTTTATCTTTTTCTCCAGGGGCCTGACCTAAAACTTCCTTTCTCTTTTCTGAGTTTCTGTCAGCTAGCTTTTGAGCAGAGCCTCTATCAACTGTTGGACTTATTGAGAGTACACGGCCGCTGTAGACGTAATCAGAAGAAACATCATCTGCAATCAACAAAGAGGTGGTATTAACAGCTGGTGCATTTTCCAAACATTGCGTGTACGATTCTTCTTTAGCGAATGCAACAAATGCTGAACCCTTTGCCAATCCTGTCTCCCTATCCATAACTGGTAAAGCAAATTTCACTGGTCCAAACCTACTGAAATGTTCCTTCAAAGATTCCTCGTCAGCATCATATGGAATGTTTCTTACAAAAATGGAGTAAGCTTCTTGACGGTTTTTCTTTATTTTTTCTGGAGCCTCTTCTTCTTCGTCTTCGTCATCATCTTCTAATTCGACCGCCTTGTCCTCTAAATCCAAGTCTACATCCATGCTGTCTTCGTCTGATTCGTCTTCTGAGTCTAAATCTTCATCGCCCTCTTCTTCATCTCCTTCAGCGTCTTCTTCATCTACTTCAGCATCTTCTTCATCTACTTCAGCATCTTCTTCTACTTCATTTTTTTTAGCATCTTCCACTTCTTCATCCTTTTCTTCTTCAACTTCTTCTTCCTTAATCTTCTCCCACTTAGACTTCTCAACTGCAAAATCAACAGCAACCTCTCTTCCGTGGATTTCTAACCCAACGGACCCTTTTATTGCTTGTTCTGCTGCACTTTGCTTTTTCATAACAACGAAAGCAAAACCAAGCATTTGACCTCCTTTCTTTGTAGGTATGTAGGCATCAAAGACAGCTCCATACTTTGAAAAGATTTTTTTCAATTCCTCAGGATTCTTCAAAGACCATGGAATATTACGTACAATTAATCTGGCCCTTCTTTTTTCAACTGTAGGTCTTGGATCGGCTTTTGCTGGTCCTTCCCTTCTGTCTTTTCTGTCTCTTCTCTTTGCAACATCGACTCTCAAGAACCTATTCTGAAACTTTGTCTTTCTTGCTTCAACTAATGCTGTTAAACAATCATCTTCCATAGAGAAAGAAACAAATCCAAATCCTCTAGATTTTTGGTCACTACCGTTAACAACGACTGCATGTTTAACTGGAACAAATTGTGAAAAGAATTCTGTTAATTGTTCTGAAGTAGCATCATAAGGAATAGATCTAACAAAAAGTGTTTGTCTATCTAAACCATCTTCACCAACCTGGCTTTTGTTGGAATCTTTTATTTGTTCTATTTCACCCATGATCCTACAATCCCTAATAAGCCCAAAATACACTTTTTAAAAAAATGATATATACCTTTAGATGCCCATCTCTACTCTAACTTTTTAAAATTTTAATATGCAGGCACTATAATGAGAATTATCTTACCCGCTTCATTGATTCAAAACATAAACATTATATCTATTAGTCCTTTAAAGACAGTTAAAGCAGTCAAGTAAATGGAGAAGAAATCAAAAAGAAGTAAGAATGTCTTGCCTAATACGTATATTCCTGTCTTATCGAAGAAAATTTTGAGTTCTATGTTGGGAAGGTTGCCTAAATACTCTCTAATTGAATTTATGAGAGTTTGGCCTACTTTAGCGAATACGCAACCACAACTTGACAAGGAAAACAGTAGACATAGCCAGAGTGGCTTGAATGAGAAGGTGAAGAGAGATGCAATAAACATGAAGGATAACATTTCTAAAGTTCCAAAACGGAGAGTAATAGACAAAATCATTTTTGAGCATTGGTGGAGAGGTCTCAGTTTACTCCAGATTTCTCAAATCGATTGCCAGTTAATTGTGGATCGTCCAAATTCATTTTATTGGGTACCTTCAGTTGTAAAAGATTCTTCTGATGAGGAAGTGCCTATTCTGTTGGATCCCAAGAAATTTTTAGCTCTTTTAGCAGATGATTTGAGCAAGATATTCATGTCTTATATTTACATTTGTCGTCATCCACATCTACCATTAATCATAATAAGAGTTCAAGTTTTTGATCTTAATTCATCAGTATCTCTGCATGCACCTCATATTGCATCTAGGAAACCATTTTTCCTAGCACTCCCTCTCAATTCGCCATATATAATACATTCTGTGGGAAACGATCTTGTTTGCAACATAGTTCTACAGGCGGTGGAAAAGTGTTTACCTCAATCACCAAGAAACTTGCTTCGATTGTGCAAGCAGGAAAACGCAAAACCAGTACGATCATTGGATACAATGCATATATTATTTGGATCTTCAAGGTTTGGAAATAGTTTGGGAATGTGGACTCCTTATGCAGACGGTGTGGTTGATATGCTTCCTTTAAATGCTGTCGAGAAACATAAAGAACTCATGCCACAACATGTTAATAATAATCTTTCAAAGGACAAACAAATTGCCAATTTAAAATTTAAAGGTTCAAAAGACGGTTCATTGGTTTCTGGAAAATTGTTTGATGATAACATAACTCGCAAAAGGAAAAGAGCATTGATAGATGATGAAGATGATGAAGATCAAGATTTTGACGAGGGAAACTTGAAGAATGAATATGCATCTATTACCCCCATTCAGTATTCAGAGTTTCTTATCAAAGAGAAGATAAATGACGTGTATTCTTCTATAAGGATGAAGCTCGTTGGTTCAGATGTATTTGGTGGTTTACATGAGCTTTCAGTAACTAATAAAGATATACTAAATCCAGTGACTGTACCATCTTGGTTATGCGGTGAAGAAGGTGTCAATCAGGGAGTTGTAAAGGATGGCATTTTCACAAAAGAAACATTATTTTAGTATCCTAGAGTTTTGATAAATCCATCAATTGCAGTTTTAGCATTGTCATCTTCCATCCCACTTAGTTGTTCTTTAAGTTTTCTGAGGGAATGGATGTCTTTGTGCTTCACGGCTTCTTTGCCTGCTAGGATGTAATCCTTGTTTTTTATGAACAATTGGATACGTTCAGTATAATAAACATTATCATAGTTCAGAATATAAACTGAAAGTTGTTCTCTTGGGCCTCCATATGTAAAATAAGCATCAATCAAAGGTTTGAATCCTATTGGAGATTTCAAGTTATTCTTATCTGAAGAGGAGCTTGTAACAAACTGGTACAAAACATCAAATTCGTTTAGCTTGCAGCATGTCCGTAATACCAAGTACCACAATTTCTGCTGTGATATTTTGAAATCTTTGGCAATACGAACTGCTGGCTTCGTCTGTTGCATTTCAATTAACTTAATCAATATATCTGACACTGATTGTAAATTAAAAAAGTCGGTTTGGTAGGTTTCTGTAAGTCTAGCTTGTAAGTCTAAAACATCAATCTCTTTCTGAAATAGTAAAATATCTTTCCTATCGGAAGCAGAATTGATGGTTTTCAAAATTTTGGACTTGTAACTTTTATAAAAATCTCCAGTATTTTCCAAGTGTCTCAATCTCGAAATATCAAGCTCAGCCCGTCTATCTTCTAGCTTTAAAAATCTTTCAAGCAACTTCGTATGATCGTTCCCGAGTGTTTCAACCCAAAAGTGGGATATTAAGTCACCACTAATGTATAGATTGTCATCTTTCAAATTGACATCGGATAGTTTATTGGACATAGATTCAGATAGTATCTTTTTTTGTTCATTCTGATTCAATATTTTAAGGAAGTGGGCTTCGTTTAATTGCTTTTGAAGATGCTGTAATATTAACTTGCAATAGTCAAAGTTGCCTGTTTGGAATGCAGTTATCAATGCGGCCTCTGGATCATCTTTCAAAATTTTGTTGATTCTCTTTGAGATGGATGGTTCTAAATTAATTAATAGTTTACATAGCGTAATTCTTCCTTCTTGGTAAGCAACATCATAAATTTCATCCACAGAAGCTTTTACAGTTGAAAGCTTCTTTGCAATAATTTTGAATAATTCAATGTCAGATAAATTTCTACCTTTAAGAATTTTTGAGCAACACCAATGTATGTATACCATGTCTTTAAAGTTGTCTAAATGCATCAACCCTATTATTTTGAGAGCTAAAAAATGTAGATTTCTTTTCAATAGCATAGTAATTACTTCCTTCCATCCAATCAATATGAACTCTTTATAGGTAAGAAATATGCCAATCTCAGAGGATCTCAATTGGTTTAATATTTTTAAAGTATCTACTGTTTTCACGTATTCATCAGCATTATATTGTTGGTCGTTATGTGCCATGCCGAAAGATACTGCCTTTAGTAGTCTTTTCTGCCATTCGGTAGAAAATTCTTCTAAAGAGGCATCCAAGCAGTTGTTCATAGCTTCCTTCAAAGAGTTATCAGACTTTAAAAATGAAATATTAGTATATGCTTTGAAAGATTCTTCTCCAAATTTATCAATACAGTCAAGTAAAATGCTACTAGGATCTGAGGAGCCAATCTGATATAAATTGATCGCAGTACTAGACACTCGACTCAAAAATTCCACTCTATTGCTAGTGATAACTTTCAAACCATCATTTTCTGTTTGCAAGAGAGGAACGGTAAATGACAAGTCATCTTGATTCTTAACCCATGAATCCAACGCCATATCATCATCTTCATTTATATCGTAGAAAAAAGAAATTGATTGTTGTCCAGGCCCTATCAAAGTAATCTCGTCTCTCAAAGATAGGACTATAGCGTCATTGGCACACCATTCTACTTGGTTTGGAGTAATAACTTCATTGGAAGTATCATATTCCAAGAGAACTTGATTAAATTTGCTATTGGTGACAAATATTGTCGATACCTTTGAATTCAATAATGCTACTAACAGGCCGTTAGGTGAAGATGATATTAAGCTGAATGGACCATCCGTGAGATCATGATCAATTATTTCGAAGGTACGTGATGTAAGATCTACCGTTATTGATAAGATAGTGATTTTGTAGCTTGCTAACAAGGTTAATTTTTCATCTTCAACCCTTAAAGCTCGGAAGTAATGGAGTTGTGACATATCCAAGCGTTTGAGATCAACCTCCCAATTAGAAAATGACTCCAAATCTGTGATTATAATGCTGTTTAAAAGCTTTGTAATTAAATACTTGTTCCACACATATGCCTCACTAACTTTGAATATTTCTTCTGTTTCATTGTTCTCTAAGTTTGTAATGTAGTGGTAGTTTCCTGCCTCCTCCACTCCACCATTACTCTTCGTGTGATCATGTAATTTCTCTAGACCCGAAGTCAAGTTATATTCTTCGAAGTTTTCATCAAAATCTTTATAATATCTGAATCTCGAGTCATTCAATACTACCACTAAATCTTCTCCTCTGAATACAAAGTCAACAATATGACTGTTTGGGACACTGTTATAGACTAGGGACCAAAGTTTTTGTCCACTTATTGAAAACACTTCTATAACATTGGGATGTGGTACAGATTTAGTCGCTAGAGCTAACACTGTGGAGGAAGGAGATATGGCCACCCTATAATTAGAAGACAAATTATCAATATCCCAATCCAATTTTTCATAGCATGTGCGTAAAGAATAATATATGTCCTTTATCTTCTGCCATCCCAATGAAGGATTGGTCGGCATATTCGTTCACAGTGAATATATGAGCTTCAGTTAAGTTTATATGAGTATATAATATTTAACGCGAATTTGATATTGGATATCAAATATCGTAGTTAACAAACTTCGCTAGAAAGATCTCTCGACTGTTCATATAAGAAATAAAGAAGAGAGGATATGGTAGATGATACAGATACTACTGAGTTTGTTACATTAGTATCATCAGATGGGCACAAGTTTATCGTGTTGAAAGAAGTTGCCCTGATCTCATCAGTTTTGAAAAACACCCAAGGTTTCCAAGAAGGTGAAACAGGGAAAATACGTCTAGACATGGATGGGGATATCCTCGAATGCATTGTGGAATATCTTTATTATCACTATAAGTACAAAGAACAGGCAGAAAGTGGCAACATCCCTGAATTCAACATTCCTACACACTTAGCATTAGAACTTTTGGTCAAAGCAGATTTTCTTGACATTTGATAAGTAAATAAGTGAATTTCTTATTAAATTCATTTCTAGTTTCTTTCACTAATGTATTCTGAGGGTTCTATTTCATTCCCCATTCAAATTTTTGAATGTTGTTGTGGTACTAACGTGTATTGCGTGTTCGGAGGATTCAATTTTATGGTTTTTGAGGTATGGTACTAATGAACTGTCAATACAGTAAGACTAAAATAGAATTTAATTCAGGAATGATCACAAAGTTCCCTTTTAACTATATATAGAACATTTATATGGCCATTTATGCCTTTAATTAACGATTCATTGATACTAACCTTAAAGATACCTGTATATGGAAACAATGATAGATAACAACTTATTAATGTCTCACTCCGCTATTAAATAAGTATCACACAAGAGAAAAGATTCAAGAATGAGTACTGCATTGCTAGACTCTCTCACTTCTGAAGTCAACGGCTTTGTTGATTTAGGTAGTGTTAGTATAACTGGCCTTTTGAAAGAGTCTGAAGGACTATTGGATGACCTTAAAAATATTGAGTCTTCCTTGATAGAGGAGATCGAAAGTGAAGAGAGTACTAAAGCTGGGAGTGAGCAATTTTCCAAGCTTGAATTGAACGTTAGTAGTTGGTATAAGAAATCTATATCTGAGTTAAAGCATTATAATACTGGAATCAATAGCTTTCTGAAGAATATTCTAAATAACTCTAAATTTAACATTAATCTTGATGAAGCTTATACTTATCCCTTAAATTTGAGTAACTATCCTGTCAAATACGCATCAAAAGATAAGCAAGATGTGAGTAATCTCGAAAGTTCTCTCAAGTCTGCTCAAGCTGAAGGGCACCAGGAGCTCCTCAAAGCTATAATCTTGCATTTGTTGAAGGTCGGACAGTGTGACTTGGTTAAGGAATTAGTAAAGGAATTAGATAATGATATAGTCATTGAAGAAGAGTTGCTTTCAAAATTTAAGCTTCTAAATGAGATTGTGGATGATATTGTCATGAAACATGACTTGACAAGGGCATTGCAGTGGTTTAAGGCTAGGTATAATACAAATGTGGATCTTAAGAAGGGGATTAATAACTCCAGCCAAGCTTATTCGTTAAATGATGAAATTGAGTTCAAGTTTCATATGTTACAATTCACGTTATTGCTAAACAATAACTCTTCGTTCAGTCATGATAATGCTTTGGAAGCATATTTGTATGCAAAGGATAATTTCTCAAGGTTCTTTGTCGACTATCTCAATGAAATATCACCAATGTTAAGTCTTCTACTTTTCCAAACGCCGGGAAACGATGGAAATGTCGCAAAGGAACATATGTCTATCATACTATCTGAATTCACAAATAAAATGAAGCTATCTTTCAGAATGGAACAGGAACACAGTCGGAGTGTCAATAGCGGATCTTTATTTGTGGGGGGACTTTTGTCTACCTTTGAAAATATCCACTCAAGTCAAGCGATATTTCTAAACCTCTCCAATGAATTTATATCAGAATATTGTAAAGAGTTGAAGCTTTCTAATGATTCTTCTTTATTTCAAAGTGTTTTGGCTGGTTTCATCAACTTGCCAAGTTTCTACAAATACAATAAGATTCAACTTAAATTGAATAAAATCAAAGGAATGGAGACACCACCACTCGAAAAAACACCTGAATTATCACATATGGGTAAGGCTGACTACAATTATGATTTGCCATTCCAACTTCCTGATTCAAGTAGATTTCTTTTCAAGTATCATCCGATATTCATATGTCCTATTTCAAAGGAACAATTAATACCAGTTACCAAGGAAGTTAGTGCAGCTGATAATGAGCATCAGAATAAAAGAAAGAAATCTAATTTTGATTCAGGTTCTGGAGTTTCTCACAATCCTGTTGTTGTATTAAACTTTTGCCAACATCTTGCTTTGAAAGAAAGTGTATGGCAAATCTCAAAGAAGGGTACTGATATTTTCAATTGCCACTATTGCTACAAGAAGCACAAGTTCACAGATGTTAGCGAGGCTTTCTTCATTGACTTATAACCTTTCTATTAGTATTTGTGTATATATATAATGATTTAATGATATTTATAGTTATTGTGAACTTTTTCTCATGGAAATTTATGATAGATATTGAGAAAAATGAAAATTCAATAGAGATGAGAAGAACTCTTAAAATAGTAAAGCAGTAAATAGACGTTTAAATATGACTAGGCATAAGAAATCTGCTACGACTGTGAACTCTGATCTACTCTTATCAGAGAAATCTCTTTTAGGTAACCCATGGGTTCCTATTTACAAAACTAATGTTGAGTTCAACGGTAACCATTTTGAATCTGCGATGTCAAACTTGATCAGGCAACCAAATATCAACTCAACTGTTATTATGCGGGCAGATATACTTAAAGAGAACATATATGATCCCGAGAATGGGGACTATACATTTGCTAGTAAGTCCATTAATGAAATGCCTAAATTTCCAACATCTGATAATATTCAAGGTGAACTTTTACATAGGTACCTTGATGATGCGGAGTTAAAATCAATACCATTGGATGATTCTGAACTTAAGTTGACTATTAAATGTGAGGTAGTAAGGAGAATAATACCCAGAAACCCATTCAAAGACTATATCATTAATCAATCATGTTTAGTCTTTACTGCTGAAGATACTGTATTTGTATCATATATTCCTCACATAAAATCAGAAGAAGAAATTCCGTTCTATCTTCCACCAGTACGTGCTATTGGTATCCTATATCATAAGTCTACTTTATCAATACACTATTTACCATTTCAAAACCAAGAGTCTTTGAGAACATTAAGTTGGGAGGAACGGCCTATAAGAATTGCCCTTAGATTATTGCAAACATCCAGCAAACATTCCCAAGGTGTGAAAGATGGGTACGAGAAGAGAGTACAGCATGATTTAGTGGTCCCCAAGGTTGCTTTCCAGAATAGATACATCAGTTTAAAACGAAGGTACTCTTCTCAATTAGTGAGTGACTGGTGTGAAAGCACTGATCCAAAAAAGCATGTCTTTGAAGATATTGCTATTGCTGCATTTTTAATAGAATTTTGGTCATTACAATACAAGGACAAAGATCTGTTTGAGTTTAGAGACTTGGGCTGTGGTAATGGTCTTTTGGTGTTTATTTTACTTTCAGAAGGTTATAAAGGTCAGGGTATTGATGCCAGAGCAAGAAAATCCTGGAATATTTACCCAGAGGATGTTAAAAACAATCTAAAGGAGCAAGTTATAATTCCAAGCATCCTCTTGAAACCACATCCTGCAGTACAAAAGCTTGCTCCACAAGTAACTGATAATGGTAGGTATTTTCAAATTCCTGAAATCAAACCTAATAGCATCCACCCCCTAATGACATATCACTCAGCAGCAAGTCTTTTGCAATCTCCTAAAGTATGCACCACTGATGACTTCCCAGAGAATACATTTATTATAGGTAATCATTCAGACGAATTGACATGCTGGATCCCTTTGTTAGGCTTTCCTTTTATGGTTATACCCTGTTGCTCGCATGCCCTTTCCGGTGCTAAGATGAGATACAGTCCATCTAAGAAGAAGGCTGCTGGACCACAGAATGCATCTACATATGCATCTTTGGTGGATCACGTAGAAGATCTTTCAGCAAGAATGGGTTGGGTAGTTGAAAAAGAGATGCTCCGTATTCCAAGTACTAGAAATGCAGCAATAATTGGTATGCGCAAAATTCCTTCATTCGAGTCTATGTCTCAAGAATCTATTCAAACGATGATATTAGATGTAGTAGCTCTTGAAGGTGGTGCAGATGGTTGGGTTGAAAATACGATGGCTTTAACAAAAAAGGCTCCAAGAAGTCATTAATGCAATTTGCACCCAATTTTATACGCATCAAATCAATAGATTCTTACGACAAAAAAATGTACATATCACAAAGAAGTGATTCTCGTGCCTTGTACACTATAAATCATATATTTTCTTCAACATATGACCCCTAATAATACTCCTTATCATAAAACGTTGTTATACCTTTCATCTATGTAATTTGCTGGTTAAAAATAAATCTGCCTGTACACGAGCAATCAATAACTTCCCGGATTTTTCAAGGAGAAAATCATAGGAAAAACGGTTACCACGTTATAAAGGTATTTGAAGGGACACGGGTACCAGTATAGTATTAGAAAAAATGCCTGAATTGTCTTCTCAGTAAGTAGAGATTTAAAGGAAATTCAAAATGATATCCATTGGAAGTTATGGACAAAGAATATAAAGAATATCAAGAATATTGAACTAACAGCTTTAGGTTTCAGCAACTTGAAAAGTTGGGAGAAGGTACTTATGCTACGGTTTACAAGGGTAGAAATCGTGCTACAGGTACTCTTGTGGCTTTAAAGGAGATAAATTTGGACTCTGAAGAGGGAACCCCCTCTACAGCCATTAGAGAGATCTCATTAATGAAGGAATTGGATTGTGAGAACATTGTTACCTTGTACGACGTAATTCACTCCGAGAACAAGCTCACATTGGTTTCAGAGTTTATGGATAAAGATTTGAAGAAGTATATGGAAACTCATGGAAATCAAGGTGCATTAGATTTGAAAGTTGTTAAATCATTTATGTACCAATTGTTAAAGGGAATCATGTTTTGTCATGATAATAGGGTATTGCATCGTGACTTAAAGCCTCAGAACTTGTTAATTAATAACAAGGGACAATTGAAGTTGGGAGATTTTGGTTTGGCTAGAGCCTTCGGTATCCCTTTCAACACGTTCTCAAATGAGGTTGTTACTTTGTGGTACAGAGCACCAGACGTGTTATTGGGTTCCAGAGCTTATACCACGTCTATAGACATATGGTCAGCGGGCTGTATCTTTGCTGAGATGTGTACTGGAAAACCTCTTTTTCCAGGTACTGCCAATGATGACCAATTGATCAAAATTTTTAGATTAATGGGTACCCCAAATGAAAGAACTTGGCCAGGTATCTCACAATATGCTAATTATAAGAACAATTGGGAAGTATATGTCCCACAGGACTTAAGAGTATTGATTCCTACTTTGGATCCGTTGGGTTTAAACTTATTACAGAGCTTGTTACAAATGAGACCAGATGCAAGAATTACTGCTAGACAGGCGTTACAGCATCCTTGGTTCCTCGAAGTCTCCAATCCAAATCCTTTAATTCAACACTTGAATGATCCATATCAACAAAACCAACAACAAAACCAACAACAAAGCCAATCACAACAATATTAGTCATGTATATTTCTTCAGTAGTTGTATAAAGGCTTACTGGACAAGTTTATATATTACCTCTGTTTAATACTAATATAGGTTACAAATTATGTCTATTACCTCTAAATCTATACTGGGAATATATGTTCTTATTTTTTCATATTCATTAAGCGTAAAACGTCGTTACTGGGGCTGTCGTTAAAATTCATTAGAGCTTGGAATAGCTCAAAGTTCTTGATCTCAATTATGTATAACCATAATTCATTATCTTTACAATTTGGATGTGACTCGCTGTAGAACTTAGTCAATAAATGATGTACCGATTCTGATATATCTTTCCTTATCTCCAAATTCCTAGAGTCTTTATAGTTATGTGCAAGTGTAAAATATTCTATAATTGAGTTGGAATCTATTGTTTCGTTATACTTGTTGGAATCAGTCAAATATTTGGTAATCTCTAATAATGGGATCTCACTATTTTCGGTGTAGTTTTTTGCTGTATTTATGAGTATCCTGTTTAGTCCTAAGAAACTAAGATTGAATATCTCATTCAAATGTCTTACGATTTCGAACCGCTCCCTCGTCGAAATACCGTTAATATAATAGTTTTCAGGAAAGTCAGCAGCCTTGTCAAATGTTTTATGATTGAAACCACTCACCTGTACATTTCTCCGTTCTTGAGACTCCTCAGTGGGTTCATTGTCTTCATTATTAGCAACATTGTTATCGGATGTTAAAGCTAAGAGATCTTTTGAAATTGTTCTAATTAAGGATTCAATGAATTTAGGTCTCTCCTTAATCTCTTCATCGATCTGTTCTTGGCATAACACCTTAACCTTCTTTGATTTTATGTGGTTTATGAGCTCAACAGAAACAAATCTGAATTTGAAAAAATCGCTAAGCAACCCCTTTGAAAACTTTTTGTATATCTCCATGCAACTTATAAACTTTATCAAGTTAATATTATCGTTTTCAGGTGGGAAAGCGTCCAAAAACTCCTTTAGCTTTTCCTCGTACTTCTCAAAATTCACATTTCTGTTCAAATCATAAGTATAGTACAGATCCACAAATTCGTCTATTAAGGAAAGATTGGGCCAGGTGTCGTTTGTTTCTGATTTTTTAGGGAAACAGAACAACTGATTGAAATTTTTATTAACAAGGGACAAATTATTTTGATCGAGACCAGTAGAGATGAAAATTCGATGCAAAATTTCTTGTGGTAGTCTTTCTAATGTCAATTTTGAGTAGGTATACACTCTCTTATTAGTTATCTTCCTCTTCTCTTTATTTTTCGTTGTAAAGGGCCTATAGCATTTTTTTAGAAGATTTTTCCTCCTAAGAGGCTTACCAGGCTCTATAAACCCCATCTCCCGTAATGTTCTTCCAGGGTTTAATCTTCCTTAAAGTTGTTATGGTTTTTTTTTTTTTTGAGATGAATTATCACTTTAATATCGTGACACATCAGTATGCAGGTGATTTGATATGAATATTTAAATACTACATCAAGAGATTGAAATATCGCGGAACTACTTTCATATAATAAATACAATCTAATGTTTCCTTTTTCATACGCAAAATAAAATTACGATACACATAAGACAGGATATAAGATCACTTGAATTGGTCTTCAGTGACACCTGCACCCATAGCAGCAGTGGAAGTAACACCTCCACTTGCCAACCTCAACAAACCATCTATGTACTCAGCACCTGACCATTTTTGATGTTTCACAACTTCAACACCCTTTTCGATTTCTGGTTCTTGAACAGCTTCACCGTAAGCTCTCATACCGATTTGAGAGAACTTGTTAGCAAAATCGTCAACAGCCAATGCAGTTGTATGTAAACCAGCTAAGGTAATAAATTGCCAAACGTAACCTAACTTACCTAATCTCTTGATGTAGGTTTCTTGTTCATCAGATGGCATGGCTCTCTTCCAGTTGAAAGAAGGAGACAAGTTGTAAGCTAACCATTGATTTGGCCACTTAGCCTTAACACCATCGGCGAACTCCTTGGCTTGTTTGTAATCAGGTAAAGCACTTTCCATCCAGATAATATCAGCGAATGGAGCGAAAGCTCTTCCTCTCATTACGGCACATTGAGTACCACCTTGGTATCTATAGTAACCTTCTCTGGCTCTTGAGACTTCCCAGTTGAAGTAAATGTCCTTACCCAAAATCTCACGAGCGAGTTGTCTGGCTTCCTTGTTAGAAGTCTCAGATAATGGGTTAACTTTGTCGGTGAACTTCTTGATTAAAGCCTCCTTGTTTGAGTAGTTACCAGCGTTAATTTCATCAATAACGGCTTCGTGGAACAATTTCAAACCAGCTTTTTTGTTCCATTCAGCTTCAATTGCAGCTAACTTTTCACCATAAATACCCTTTGATTCAGCTTCAGACAATAAGGAGGCCAAAGCTGGAGTGTCTGGGTTGGTTGAACCAAGGATGAAGTAGTGGTCTCTGTGATCAATTGTGGATGTGATCAAAGTTGCAGCCTCGGAATCGGTTCTTGCAACAGCCAATAAATCAGAGCCGAGGATATCAGCAGAAGCTCTGATAGCGACTAATCTGTTAATGTGCTCTTGAACTGGAACCAAGACCTTACCAGCCATGTGACCACACTTTTTGGTACCTGGAGCTTGATCTTCAATATGGATACCAGCAGCACCTCTCTCGACAAATAACTTAGTCAACTTAATAATTGCGGTTAAACCACCATGACCAGTATCAGCATCTGCAATAATTGGTCTCAAGAAGTCGATGTAAGGACTCTTTGCTCTTTGTTCCTTAGACATAAGCAATCTTTCTTGTCTTTGCTTTCTGTCATGAAACAATTGTGCGAACCACAAATGCTCGACTTTGTTTGGAACGGTATCGTAAGGGTAATCTGCTAAATCTGGAGAAGGCTCGTTAGAAGTTGATGCAGTTGAAGAACATTGCCATCCAGAAACGTAGATAGTATCCAAATATTTGGCCATCTGGGAAACGTGAATTGGATCCAAAGCACCGAAAGTTTGGGAAGCAGTCTTGTTCTTGTCGTGTTCGACTAATAAAGAGTATAACTTCTTAGCTTGCTTGTTAGATGGGTAATCGATCTTCAATGTACCTCTCTTTGAAGCAATGTCCTCAGCAGAGTAGATTCTCTTGGTCTTTCTCCAACGTGGTTGGGACCACCATTGCTTGATTTCTTCAACTTCCTTTTGGAAGTCGCTCTCTTCTTTGTTAATATCTATTTTAGTGTAAGCCATGATAAATAGCTATGATGTTTTCAATGACTATTAAAAGATGTCTATCTTAAAACCAAAAAATGGAATGAAAATACAGTTGGGATTGTCTCCTTATATAGTTTCTTTGTGTTGCCGACTACCCCAGATTTGCATGGTGAAAAATATAATACAAACGACTAGACAAGAGCAACCTAATCCGCTCCGTTGGCCCATGACCAGGTACCTTTCCGAGCGTTCGTCGGGGTGTTTTCTATGGTTATTTGCCTATATCAGCTGATATCCGTCCACGGATAAACGGAAACTCTCATTTCCCTTACTTTTCTAAAGGAAATATTGTGTACATACCGGAGCTTTGGCTGTGTCAAATAGTCACCGACTATATTCCGGGGTCACCTCGCGGTGATGTTTGTCCGCTTAAGTCCCCCTAACTCCCTTGTTATCTCCAGAATGGTGCAATTTCTTGTATATAACTCATTTTTTGCAGTTATGCCTCGGGTTCATGGGAAATGGTGACAATATGGCCCTACTAATCCAGGAATTTAATGTCCATGGACCGGGCAACACACAAATAGTCAAGTATAAGACTTAAGAGAGGTCATGAGGTCTTCTACAAGGAGCACTACAAAATAGTTTCGTAGCAATCTGTGAAAGGTTGCTTAGCTGTCTCGTGTCGTTATCAGTTAGCTTGAGTCATCCTAACCATTTCTAACCAATACAAGGTAGCAGCTTGTCTGATTGAAGTGAACCGTTGACGTTTATATCTGAATCATGTAAGTAGTTGATTCCCGCTATCGGTCATGATCTACTCCCCATTCTGCCGAGGGTTATTTCCTGCATTATATTGTAGATGTTCTCAGCAGCTCGGGTAGTTGACTCATTTTCACGGGGTCCACCGTGGATAAGACTGAGCTTGTGTGGAGGAGTTTCTGAGTTTAGGCGCGGAGTTTGGTACGGATTGTATATAAGAATAAAGTCGCGTGACTGGGTCTATAGGTAAGCCTCAGAAGTCACCCTATGGCTCTCTCCATCATTGAACAAATACTATTATGAAATTCAGATTGGGAACACTACATAGATAGTTCAAGTATATGCTGTGTATGTAGTCTGAGACTTCGACTATTTAGTCTTTGTTAAATCATGGTGATCAAAGTCCGATGAGCTTGAAAGAGTTGTTATGTCGTGTTTTTTGAATTATTGTCATTCTGTTTGTGTATGTGCAGGTGTAGGCTTTGACATCTCGATGGAAGTTATTCAACTGTGTGTCAACAATATATACAGCTTATGTTATACGATGGCAAAATACTATAAATATTCCAGATGAATATTAATACAGGCATAAATGTATAAAAAAGTTTGTTAGTTGAAGAGTTGTTGAACTTCTTTACGACCATGAACTTCGAAACAAGGTACCACGCTTCTGTTCTATGTGCAGGAGTGATATTACCTCGACACCAGGAAAGAGTAATCAGATATTTATGAAGTAACTTATAGCGGTTAAAAGTATTTAAGAGCAATTATTGCTTGAAGTTAAGTGTCAAAGGTATATGTCTTTATCCCTGTATATCTGCTATCTGATTTGTTTTTCTTCGGTTCAATTAAATACAACTGCGCTTGCAAGCGCCTAAAAAATAGAACCACAGTGAGGTCAAATAGGAAGTAAAATATTTCAGCTACAGTTAGGAGACTTTGGGTTTTATTAAATTGTTTGCTCAATATTAGTGCATTTTTTCATCTTGATAGTTTGAGGATTAAACTTTTCCCACGATATCAAAATGTCTGCATCTATACCACAATCATCATATTCGGAATATTGGGATTATTTGCCTGATATGCAAATAGCAGCAGGAACATTGATAACATTTGCTCCATTGTTTTCATATGGCTCTACATGTTATGGTATTTACAAAAAGCAGACGAGCTTAGGTTTCTCCATAGATATATGTGCCACTATGCTCATGTCTTCGATATTAAGGATATTTTATTATTTAATAACTCCTTATGAAATTTCTATTCTTAGGCAGGGCTTTGTCATGGTTTTCATACAGTGTATTTTATTGAAGGTTTCCTTGTATTATAGACCTTCCAACTATGATCCTAAACATTTGGAGCAGTTTCCAAAATTCAGAAATGAGTTAAATTCTAAACTTCCAAGTCGAATGATTGCCTCTCTGAGGGGGCATGAAAGTTATACAAGTGAATCTATCATGGAGTCACTTAAAGATATGCTAAGCGACTTTTTCCACTATTGGACAATCTGCATTCAAGTCACATTCAAGCAAATCCTATACTTTTTTGATGTTTACTATAGGCGTCCAATGTTGTTCTGGCAATGGCAAGAAGAGAGCAAATATTGGGAATTCCTTTTGAAATATATTGGCTTTTTCGGAATATTGACATTGATATTTATAAAGGTTCAATTTTATGGTTCTGTAATTGGTTTTATAGGACTTTTTATGGAAAGTTTGTTACCGTTACCTCAGATTTTGCTATTGAATAGATTAAAGTCTATCAAAAATTTTAAAAGTGTTTTGCTTTTAAGTTGGCTAGGTGGTGATTGTACGAAGATTAGCTATTTACTTTATGGTGCTCGAAATGTTTCAAGTATTTTTGTACTAGCTGCATTATTTCAAATGGCTTTAGATATTATAATTGCATTTCAATATTTCCATTTCAAAAAGACAGATATTGAAGAATTGCCTATGACAAGGGATATAGAACTCGACGATATAGTATAGGCTACATTTAGAAAAAAATTGCATTAATAGAACGTTAAATTTCAACTATCTTAAGATAAATCGTGTTCAATAGAACTAACTCGTAACAAATTATATTTAACTATTTATAAGAACTTCTTCAAACCGAGACATATTCAACGTTCATCTTGGCTTCATTGATTAAATTGATCGCATCTTGACCAACTAAGCCATGCTTGACTTTGATATGTCTCGACAATGCATCTCCTCTAGAAAAAGTCTTCAGTTTACCATTACCAGGTCCTCCATTTAGCCTTCCCTCACATATTACGCATCTAAACACTTTCTTCTTTGAAGCATGTATTGTTTCTTGATGTCTTATTAAATCATAAGGTCTTGAGAATTGCTTATTACATGGATGCCCAGTAGAAGGATTTATGAGATCACATTGGTGGTTCGGATTGGAAGCAGATATTTCAGCTGCTGTCTGATGATGGTGATTTGAGTAAGGATCCGGAGAGCTAACTTCGGAGCTAGATGTATCATCTCTTCTTGGTATTGGAGACTCGTCATTATTTTCGAACTCAAATGGGCTTGCAGAGACATTGTCATCTCCTATTTCTATTTCCATTGAGCCATCGTCATCTATTATACTAGAGTTATCTTCAAAGTCATCACTACCCTTAACAGTTTCATTGTTAACACCATAATCATCAAGGAAGCCTCCCATCAAATCTTCTTTCGATTTCTTTATTTCATTGCTTCTAAAGTAATCACCCAATTCCGTCACATTATGATTACCGTTCATCATCATATCATCAAACTCACCATCATCTTCAAAGAAGTAATTGTCTTCTTCATCTTCAGATAAATCAGCCTCTACCTCTTCGTCAAAGTTATCTATCAATAAATAATCATTTTCATACCCCGGTATTTTGTTATCTATGACAGATGATTGAGTTGGAACAAATAGTGACGAATCTGGGAAGTCATCATAAAAACCTTTCTGATTTATTAATTGGGAAGGTTGAATATCTGTATTGAATAAAAGATAATCTTCGTCCTTGAGATTCTTAGTATTTTCATCTCCCGTGTCTAATGTTGTTATTCTTCTTCTTCCAATTTGCGTTGGAACCTCTTGGGAAACAATATATGGATTTATTTGGGTATCAGGGTTACCATAATCGTTGAAAGGATTCACTTTAGTCTGGTTGTTATAGATTTGACTATTGTAAAAGTCTTCATTCATGGCAAAATCTGTACTTGATGAGAGTTGGTTTGAACTTATATTGTTCTTGGTATATTGGTCAATGAATGAATCAGGGATGTTAAGTAAATTGGACAAATTCAATCTGTTATTATAATTACTATTGTTCATCATTTGGGTATTAGGAAGGGTAGGAGATGAATTCCTTGGTCTTGGTGAGTCGGCACGTTGTTGTTGAAATTGCTGTTGATTCTGCTGTTGGCCCAATTGCTGTTGGTTACTACCAAACTGAATTGGGCTGTTCGGCAAATTATATAAGTCCTCGTCCATTACGTCAGTTATAGTCCTCTTTAAAGAAGGTAAAATTGCTAATGAGGTCATATCCGTGATAGAATCTCTTCTTGACCTTGGTTTAGTAATAGAATTCGAGTTCAAATTGGAAATTTGGGAGGATTTTTTTGTCTTTATAATACGGGTTGCCGCTTATTAATAGCCTATAACACTCAAAATATTTCAGCGTACAAACTATGAAAAAATCTTTAATATTTTACTTCTGGGCACCTACTCTCCTCTATTATCTTGTTTCTGGGACTTTACCTTCTTGCTGACCGCCCAGCTGTTATTGCTATGTTTAATGAATTATATTAAATATCACACTTCAGAACAATTTTGGGTGGCGATACAGTGACTCTTATTTGTTTGTTGAGTCGTGCGCGTCTTAAATCAATACGCAAACAACCCTGCACTATGCTATTTCAAATTAATCTATACCGCAGGAAAAGGGGGATGTATTGTTGTATAGCAGACTGTGTGTGTGTGTTTCGGAAAGACTTGATACGGGTCTGGAAATCTTCCTTTTAAAAATTATTAGTTAAGGTGTCTATTTACCCTATACTTTCAATTGTTAAAAAGACGTTAGTTTTTTGCTTGCGTAGCTTACAATTAACATCCAAGCTACCCCCTTCGGACATTGCCCAAAATATATAAATCGTATATTACTAATTCATTCCCTACACATTGTACCCACTATCAGAATAGTACAATACCGAAACCCGTCTAAGTGACGTTTCTTCTTCATATGCAGTTGGAACCTTCCAGAACTAAACTATGGACAGGTAGATTTTCCGTTATCTCCGTCACTGCGCTCTTACCAAATATAGAAATATGCCATATATCATCATCGTACGCAGGGAAGCCGGCCACACTTTTCACTATGGTGGCAACGGGTTTTGTACTGCATGTAGTGATATTGCTGTGTCCTTCCTTAGCCATCTCGCAGTACTTGTGTAGAAACTATGTTGGGAAGACGTGTCCAATTTGTCAGAAACTTGACAAATCATCAAAAAAGTTACCCCAAAATATATGATTAAGTGACGTTTCAGATGAGGGGGATGCTAGCCAAGAGGTGTCGTAATGTATCAGCATGAGTAGTTACATCTGCAAAAGCACTGCCTGATTGTTGACGACACTAATCCCGGCATTTCATCTGTCTAGACCAAGATAACACACATTAAGCGATGACCCTTTCATCTGCAGCAGAATCGTTAAAAGCGACTATCTCCATAAGACGCACTTTTTCATCTGAAGACCTATAGGAACAATCTACATTGTCGAACCCAAAACGGGAAATCTTATAAAGCTATGTTACACCTATATAAAATCGTGAAGGCATCGTGTAGTTTGAATGGATCATAGTAAACCGTTGTTGTGCGCAAGGAGAAGGAGCCCCTACCGTCATTTCTATCAAATACGCAGTTGGTTGACGGCGAGTTTCATATGGCTCCATGGACTCCGAGAATAGACGGACCGTCGTTCGTAAAATGTCGGAATTAGTTTGTTTGTAGAGGTGTTCCTTCTTTCCTAACCTTTTCCATGCCTTTCTCTGCCAATTCCTCATCTAGATAATAGTATGTAATCAACTCACATTGGTCGTTGAGCTCGAAAACCATTGGAACACCAGTTGGCACATTGATCTTGCTTATATCCTCATCGCTGACATCATTTAGGTATTTGATAAGACTTCTAACTATAGAACCATGGGTTACAATCAAGACAGTCTTGTTGAGATTGACTAGGTTCTTTTCCAAAATCTCTGACTTGAAATAAGGTATTAATCTATCCATAACCATCTTCAAAGACTCTCCAGTGGGCAACTCAGTTTTGGGAACATCTGAAAAGTTGTATCTCTCGTCAATTGAATCGTCAGCTCCTGGTTCTACCTGTGGTGGAAGGCCCAAAAAGTCTCTCCTGACCCATTGATACTTTTCAGGACCAATTTCCTCATAAACTTTGTTCTTATCTACACCCTGATACTTTCCATAATGTCTCTCATTGAGCCTCCAAGTTTTGATATGATCGATATACAACTTATTCAACTTTTCGAGAATGATATTTCCTGTTTGAATTGATCTAGTAAGCTTAGAAGTGTATATTATCTGAGGGTCTAACTTGTGACTCTTAATCAACTCGCCAGCAACTAGAGCCTCATTCTTCCCCTTAGAAGACAAAGGAATATCTATCCAACCACAAAATTTGTTTTCATGATTCCATTGTGACTCTCCATGGCGAAGAATCACTAACTTGTGGGCTGTGGTCATAATATCCCTAAAGAAATTTGTCAGTTATATCTTAACTGTAACAATCTAAATTTATGAGCAGGGCAACACCTTACAATATAATTGATCCGGGAAATTCGTAATTACGCTTTTGTCACGTGCTTTGTCAATCGAATATATTTCTTTGAATGTGTCTCAACTGTTGTAGGTCTAGTTCCTAGAGATGAACAGTTGATATCTGTGAATAACATAGTCGCGAATTCCTTTAGCTTAACTAAATGTGTAGATGGTAAAGTTATATCTCTATTTTTGCAGACGCAGCCAAGTCCAATTTTGGTATTTAGCTGCGATTTGTGAACTAACACGTATAATGTTTTGGTTTCATTGGTTAAACAAACACAAGATATACCCTAGTATCCACAAAATGACAGTCTTTAGCCATGAGAAAGACGAACCTCTCACTTGGGAACAAGTGAAGAACATTGTTGAAACTAACAAACTCGATGCTTTCGGAAGAACTCATAAACAGTTGGAAACATATATGAATTTCAAGGCCATGCTTAAACAGAAGCACTCGTCTGTCTTCAGGCATTTATTGATTAATGAGCTCGGATGGTATGATAAAGATTTAAACGGTGGTATCGACCATCATGATCCGGATGCCCCTAGCGATACCGATATCAAATTCAGGGCTAGCTCTCCAAAATTATTCACTAATGAACTAGACATTAAAACGCTACCAAATCACTTTCCATATTACTTGGAGTCGGGTATTACTCATTTATGTGTTTGGTCAAAGTTATTCATAACAGATGATCCGAACTCTCCATTTGGAGACTTATCAGAGTCTTCGAGAAGAGTGATCGACAAATATGTTACTAAGACTTATGTTGATTATTTAGGTATAGATAGAGAAAATGTGGTTTGGTTCAGGAACTGGGGATCTTTACAAAGCGTTAAGGGCATAAGTCATATTCATGTGTTGATTAAAGGGATCACTCAAGAACAGTTAGAGAAAGTTCTCCACGGCCCTGGAAAGCCTTTGACAGAGGAAGAGTATGATACGGCAAATAAAGGAAATTGAAGCACCGGGAATCAAGTCTGGTATGAATAGAACTAAATAGACTGAAAATATATAATTATTTATTACCATTCTTAGACTCTCCATGGAAGTTACCATATGATTGACCAATATAAGGTGACCCTCAAATCACCGCAAATATTTCCGCAGCCTTCAAAATTTAAGCAGCATTCCCCTTATACGTCTTCCAAATAATACCGAGGGGAAACTAAGACAATTACAAGCTACAAAGTTTTTACATTCAATCTGTATCAAAAATTCATTCATTAATATACAACCTAATAGAAATAAAGTACACCTTAGATCATAACATTTAACCACCGAAACCATACAAAGTTCTACCTTGTCTCTTCAAAGCGTAGACAACATCCAAGGAAGTAACAGTCTTTCTCTTGGCGTGTTCAGTGTAAGTAACAGCATCTCTGATGACGTTTTCTAAGAATGACTTCAAGACAACTCTGACTTCTTCGTAAATTAAAGCAGAGATACGCTTGACACCACCTCTTCTGGCCAATCTTCTAATAGCTGGCTTGGTGATACCTTGAATGTTATCTCTCAAGATCTTTCTGTGACGCTTGGCACCACCCTTTCCTAAACCTTTTCCTCCTTTTCCTCTACCGGACATTGTTACTAAAGTTAATTAATTATTATACTAAAATATGGTAATGATAATTTCCTGTAGAAAATCCCTTATTTATAACCTATCCTTAATAATGAAGGCAATTTTCCTCAATTGTTTGTATTGTGTTACAAAAGCAATTTTTATTATGGTCAGGTAGATGTGAAAGCGAAACCGAATATCTTCCTTGGAAAGGTCGCTAAAAACTGTTCTGTAATATTCGCACTCCATGTGTATACTATATCATCACAGTCTGATGCTTTTCTCTTCGCAAGAGTGCGAAAACTACTGTATATCCTGTATATTGGTTTGTTTACATTATCTTCCGTACTATTTACTTCGTCTGATAACTCGAGAAGACGCTAGTTAAGCAGATAATAGTGAGAAACATGTCTTCTTGCACTGTGGGAAACTAAAGTACAGCCGCGAAGATTGGGGAAGAAGTTTGTTTTGATAGTGACTCGCATGTCGTGTAAACAAAGCATGAGCAGCATTTCAATATAAAATAGGAAGAATTCTAAAAAGTGCTAAAGAGAACTTTATACGTTATCAGAATAGTTTATCAAAATGGCTAGAACTAAACAAACAGCAAGAAAGTCTACTGGTGGTAAGGCCCCAAGAAAGCAATTAGCTTCTAAGGCTGCCAGAAAGTCTGCACCATCTACCGGTGGTGTCAAGAAGCCACACAGATATAAGCCAGGTACCGTTGCTTTGAGAGAAATCAGAAGATTCCAAAAATCTACTGAACTTTTGATCAGAAAATTACCATTCCAAAGATTGGTCAGAGAAATCGCTCAAGATTTCAAGACTGATTTGAGATTCCAATCCTCTGCTATCGGTGCTTTGCAAGAATCCGTTGAAGCTTACTTAGTTTCCCTTTTCGAAGACACTAACTTGTGTGCTATCCACGCCAAGAGAGTCACTATCCAAAAGAAGGATATCCAATTGGCTAGAAGATTGAGAGGTGAAAGGTCTTAGGTAGTTTGGGCATGAACAGGTATTATGATTCAGTTCTTATTCTAAGTGTATATTAGTAATATATTTTTTTTTAAATTAATCATTCATGTAGTGTTTGTAGTAATAGTTAATGTATTGAGTATTCATGTTTATACTGCATATTACTATGGCTTGAAAATCATGTGGTTGTGTTTTATAACTAGTTTCTTATTGTACGAAATCACCAAGGTATCAATAGGGGAATTTAGACTCTTCCTTCTCAATGGTGTAGCCTTGCTTTTCTTGTTGGATAGCCACCTCTTCCAAATAAGGCAAGATTATATCTTCGAATTTCGTTAATCCTCTGTAATTTTGAACTTCGGGTTCCCAGCTTTTGATTCCGTTGAGCAATCTTCTTGGTACAAAAGGCTCTTGGGCTAATTGAACAATCGGTAAGAAGTAGGTTCTTATTGTGAAGACAATTGCTCCAGACTTAGGTAACCTTCTTAGGGTTTGTCTTTCACTCCTGAAATGCAACTGCTCAATAGTTGTGGCTGGTTTTGCAGTATACCAGCCAATAGATTCATTTTCTTCGTCTCCAATAGAGGAGGACCATCCTAATTCGTCATCATTCTGGATAAAGTAGTTATTCCTGACAACTGGTTTATCTACTGTTTGCCTTAAGAAAAATTTCTCCATCCCATTTTGCAACTTTTCTTTGTATTTGGGTACTTCCCCGGAAGTATGAATTTGGCTTAATGACATATTAAATTTATCTTTAAGACGCCAGAAACCAGCTAGAATTATGGCACCTGCTTTCAAAATATATTCTCCATTTTCGTTCTCTACCATAATTGCCAAATCATCTTGTACAAGTTGTGCAGCGATAAGCATAGGATCTTCGTCTCCTCTATACCCATTTCTAAAAGAGTATTTTTCTCCTGTCACAACATTATCCAACCCCTCCACTGTTCTTTTGAATAGTGATGGGTACCTTTCAGGGAGATATGACCAAAATTCATCTAATAGTTCGTAAGCAGCTCCCTTTGCTTCTTTTGCGGTTCCATACAAACTCGAGCCTTTTTCCTTCACCCTATTTAACTTCTCTTCATGAAATTTAAGCCATTCGTTATCTAATTCTATCCAGTTCTCCCATTCCATGTTTCTGATTCCCATGTTAATACTGTATTTATGTTTGAATGCTCTATAAGGCAAAGGCTTCGTTGTTTCTATATCCCAGCTAGGATAGGGCGATGGCACAGGAGTCTTAAAGTCATTATCGGGGATCCATTGTCCATACTTTCTAGTCCTGTTCATAGTTGTTCCCTTTTCAGCTACGGGTGCTTTCTTGTTTAAACTATGGTATACCACCATTCCAACCAAAACTCCCAAAATGACATTGAAAGTTGTCAATGACAAATTCGTATGTTTTTGAAATTGTTGAAAGCTCTGATAATAAAATGAAATAAGAACACCATCTTCAATATTTGTGGAGTTCATCTTTTTCACTTCACCATTGTCTTTGATCTGTGATCTTTAATCTTCTGAATCTCATCGTTTTATATAGGTTCGAGATATTTGAAATCTTATCAATGAGTGAGTTGCAAATTCCGCATCAGTTCTCCTAAAACGGTAAAGCGGACCCCAATTTGAAAATTACGAATTTATGGCAACGTTCTATTCATTACTAAATACAACAAAGTGATCTATGCTGGGGGTAAAAAGCTAGCAAATAGGGCAGTTTGTATAACTATCCAAGCGATTGAATATTTTATAATCCAAGAGCCTAAAATTTTTTCGCCTTGATTATGAGAGATCAAAAGACTAGCGATGAACCAATTTGTTAAAGGAAGAAAAGATGATATTCTGGTCAATATCTGAGTATGCCAGAAGAATACACCTCCGATCAATAACAATGCATTTGTTATAATATATGGAATTAGGGATTTTATCGGTTTTATTTTGGTGAAGTAGCAAAAGCTTAATGAAGTCACCACGATGGTCGGTAACGCAAATAAAAAGTTGGGAATATTGTTTAAAGTCCAATAATTCAAAAAACCAATATTCCAGTAGTAAGACTGGGCAAATGCAAATAGAGATGGAATCCTATAATTGCACCATGCTCCTCTTGATGGACAAAATTGTTTGTAATTATACCAATTGAACCAATTAAATGAGATAAACAATTGTGATCCAGTAGCTATCAGCCACAGAGAATTATTCAAGTCCTTATTTCTAAAGAAAAATTCAAAGAGATCATAAAGATAAAACACACCCAACAAAAGTACATTAGCTCTAATTCCATAGTTAATAGCAACAAAAAACCCAGAAAGTAAATATATTAATTTGTATTGGTAAGACTTAATGGAAGTCTTAGATGTGACCATCGAGTAATCTCTGTCATTGAGGGAAATTTCTCTCAAATACAATGCAAGAAAACTTAAGAAACTACACGGAGTCTCTGAGTAGGTAGCAGTTAAAAAAATACCGGCTGGCGATATGATATATGACACTGATGAGTAGAATGACAACTTTTCTAATTGAAATTCATTGTGGACATAGTTTTTGAAGACCCTGTAGGTTAATGCAAATAGCAATAGACTCGATAAAAAATGCAATATATTGTTTATAATAAGACTCAATAAAATTTTTTTGTAGAAATTGTCAATACCTATAGGTATAGCTTTTATGAATCTCCAGTAAAATGGACTCCATACAAACTGATGTTCAAACTCTATGTCATTAATAAACAAATCAGTAAAGTACACTGCATCCCATGTTATGAATTTATCAAGTATGTGGGTAATTAAATGGTTTGTCAAATTGGGAATAGCCGTTTCATTGATGAGATCGAGTTTGGAACTTTTTTGTAGCTCAATTATAATAGCAGAAGATGTATCAAACGTCCCTGGGGTGAAGTATACAATGACCAACTGTAAAAGTTTCACCAAGATGTATAATTTACATAACTTCCATATTGATCGTATCATGTTTCAACTCAATAAATTTTCATTCTTACATTATATACCAAATTTTGAAAAATGAGGTATAAATAATTTTAAGATGTAAATAAATTTAAGATTATGACTTAGACATGGAATAAATAATAAAACACAAACTATCTATTTAAATAATATAAATAAGTTTACTTTTTACCAAATTGATTGTTGAATGACTCCATGACGCCAGCAACTGATTGTGGATTAGCCAAAGTAGTAATATCACCCAATTGGTCAGCTTCATTAGAAGAGATCTTTCTCAAGATTCTTCTCATAATTTTACCAGATCTAGTCTTTGGCAAATCACTTACAATGATAACACTCTTTGGAGCAGCAAATGGACCGATTTCACTTCTAACCTGTAATATTAATGCCTTTCTTAAAGCGAAAGCCTCGTCACTTGTTTCATTTCCAGTAATTTTCTTAGCATCTTCATCCTTGAGGGCAACGTAAGCAACCACGGCTTGTCCAGTCAAGTCATCATTAATACCAACAACTGCAGCTTCTGATACACCGCTGTGTTCAATCAACGCAGCTTCGATTTCAGCTGTTGACAATCTGTGACCGGAAACATTAACAACATCATCAACTCTGCCACGAATCCAGTAGTAACCATCATGGTCTCTAGCAGCACCATCACCTGTGAAGTAGTAACCTGGATAAGGATTCAAGTAGGTATCCATGAATTTGGTATGGTTTCTCCAGACAGATCTTGCCATAGAAGGCCATGTATCTCTAACAGCCAAAACACCTTCGACATCATTCTCCTTGATTTCCTTACCGGTCACTGGATCAATAAGACAGGTATCAATACCGAAAAATGGCAAAGAGGCTGAACCTGGTTTATTTGGAGTAATACCTGCAATTGGGGCAATGAAATGGGAACCAGACTCGGTTTGCCAGTAAGTATCAGAGATATGACATTGACCCTTACCAACCTTTTCGTTGTACCATTCCCAAATATCTGGTGAAATTGGTTCACCAACTGAACCAAGAGTTCTTAAGGAGCTCAAATCATACTTTTCAATCTCTTGTTCACCTGATTTTCTCAACAAACGTAAAGCGGTTGGGGCAACATAAAAGTGAGTAACCTTGTGCTTCTCAACAATTTGCCATAACCTTCCAAAGTCTGGATAAGCAGGGGTACCTTCAAATACAACGGTTGGAACACCCAATGCTAATGGACCATACAAAGCATATGTATGACCAGTAATCCAACCCACATCACCAGCAGTGAACAAGATATCTTGATCATGAATGTCGAAAATGTATTTTGTGGTCAAAGCAGCACCCAATAAGTAACCAGCAGTAGAGTGAACAACACCCTTAGGAGTACCAGTTGAACCTGAAGTATATAACAAGAACAATGGGTCTTCTGAATTAACTGGGACAGGTGGAAAGTAGCCAGGAAATTTATCAATTTCCTCGTGCCACCAGAAATCACGACCCTGCTTCATAGCAATGCCTTCATTTCCAGTTCTTCTAAAAACCAAAACCTTCTCAACTGATGGGCAGTTCAAAAGAGCTTCATCACACAACTTCTTGATGTTAACAGTCTTACCACCACGACGCCCTTCGTCACAAGTGATCAAAGCCTTACAAGAAGCATCGTTAACTCTATCCTTGATAGAACCAGATGAGAAACCAGCAAAGATGACAGAGTGGATGGCACCTAATCTTGCTACTGCCAACATAGCAATAATTGCTTGGGAAGTCATTGGTAAATAGATAGCAACAGTGTCACCTTTTTTAACACCCCAACTACTTAAAACACCTGCAACCTTGGAAACCTCGCGTAATAATTCGCCATATGTCAAGATCTTACCATCTTTTTCATCATCAGCTTCGTAAATGACAGCAGGTCTGTTTGGGTTGGCGAAAGCATGTCTGTCGACACAATTGTATGAGGCATTCAACTCACCACCAACAAACCAGGCTGGATCGCCATGGAGCAAAGAACCAGACTTGACCTTCTTAAAGTCTCTGTCCCAAGATAATAACTCTTTAGCTGAAGGACCAAAAAATCCTTCTGGGTCTTTAATTGACTTGTCATATAACTCATGGTATTGCTCCAAGCTCTCGAGATGGCCTGAATTTGGCTGTCTTTCGAAAAACTCCTTTGGAGTAGGGATTTTTTTGACATTGTTGGCTTCATGCACAACCTTGTGAACAGGTGATGCAGTCATGATGGACAACAGTGGATGTTTTGTTCTTTGTAAGTGCTATTCAAAAAAAAATATGCAACACAGTTCAATTAAAAAGTGCTGTAAAAAGTGACTAGTAGTAAATTGAAATTCACGCCTTCGACAATTGGTTACTGTTTATATTAGTAACAGTGAATTAGGTACTAAAGTAGTGGATTTTGCTCCTAGATATGTGTACGAAGTCGTCCAGTGGTATACGTTCCGTCTGATCTATACTATAGGTGGTATATGACGTGTTGCGATTATGCTCCAAATCCTAAAACCCAACTTCTATTATAAAGTCAAAAACTCTGTAATTGATCTTCCTTTAAAATCTGGGGATATCTTAGTTATATACTAACTTCGGGGTTTACAACTAATTATTAGTTCTATGAAAATTCGCCAGTACTTGGATTTTAGATTTTTTTGGTCATAAACGATCTAAACGACTCGAAATTTTGGTGGTATATTGTTTGTTGGCTTAACTTCTATGTCGGAAAAATTTAGCGTGAAAATGAGTCCCAACCAAAACGGCTACACATCGATTATAGAATAAAAGCCCCCTTAGAGTGACAATGTCTACTGGGTTAAGCTCTAGGACTATAACCTTGTCTTGTAGTAAGATTATATGTTTCAATGCCCATTGGGTAGCCTATAGAAACAGTATAAAGAAGAAATAAGCTATCTTGAGTCATCTAAGCCCGAGATTAAAGACCGAAGGAGTATATCCAGTTAACCGAGCTCTCATAGTATAACATAGACATTTTCTTTATCTGGGGAAGTCCCGGGGTCACAAGCTTGTAGGTTCAGGGTTAAAGGAGAGAAATAATGTATCAATTGAGATATTACTGGTATTTTGAGGGTCTATGAAAACTCCGAATGTCATTTGGTCGGTCCTAAGCTCACACTAGACCCTAATTTCTGGGGATACACATTTCTACGGTAGTTTTATAGAATGAAGCCAATTAATCTCAAATAAAGGTCCTCGTATCAGCTTCAATAATATCAATCCTTGAGAGACTTTCCAGCTCAGGAAAATAGTACGCAATCGACCTTACGGAGCCAAGACCAACTTTTCACTTAACTCCAGAACTACGAAGTAAATATTTTATAGGCTGATCTCCTAGAAACAGGGGAGAATCGAGTCTTGTAGGAAGTGAATCAATTTGATCTAATTGACTTGATCTGATATATTTCACACGACCGTCATATTATGTCCCAACCCAACCAAAATATGAGTAAACCAACAAATCAGTAACGATCGAAAAGATGCTCTATAATATCGAATATCGTTATGTACAGTCTTGTTTTGTATATAGGAACATTTCAAATACACCTAAATCCGGTTTTTTGGATACAGGAATCTACAAAACTTAAAAAATTTCACGATGTTGTAACATTTGATAAAAAGATTAAATATACAAACTTCTATCTTATCTATGTATTCATTAATAGAGGTATTTTAACATACCACTCATAAAACTTAGCTTATTTAATCAACTTCTTCGACGGTTGGGCCATCGTTAGAAGCATCTGGAGCAGGAGCACCACCTGGGAAACCACCTGGAGCAGCACCTGGAGCAGCACCACCTTGGTAAGCCTTAGCCATGATTGGGTTAGCCTTACCTTCCAACTCCTTTTGTTGTTCAGCAAATTCTTCTTGAGTGGCGGTTTGGTTAGAGTCTAACCAGCTGATAACTTCATCAGCGGCCTTGGTAACCTCTTCGATTTCGGAAGCATCCAACTTCTCCTTGAATTGTTCTTCACCTAAGGTGGACTTCAAGGAGTAAGCGTATGATTCTAAACCGTTCTTGGCTTGAACTCTAGAAGCTTCCTTCTCATCTTCGTCCTTGAACTTTTCAGCTTCAGAAACCATTCTTTCGATATCTTCCTTGGACAATCTACCCTTATCGTTGGTGATGGTAATCTTTTGAGTCTTACCAGTACCCTTTTCTAAGGCAGAAACGTTCAAGATACCATTGGCATCAATATCGAAAGTAACTTCAATTTGTGGGACACCTCTTGGTGCTGGTGGAATACCAGACAATTCGAACTTACCCAACAAGTTGTTGTCCTTCGTCTTAGCTCTTTCACCTTCGAAGACTTGAATCAAGACACCTGGTTGGTTGTCAGCGTAAGTAGAGAAGGTTTCTGACTTCTTGGTTGGGATGGTAGAGTTTCTTGGAATCAATTTGGTCATAATACCACCAGCAGTCTCAATACCCAAAGATAATGGAGCAACATCCAACAACAACAAATCTTGAGTCTTGGAAGAAGTGTCACCAGATAAGATAGCAGCTTGGACAGCAGCACCGTAAGCAACAGCTTCATCTGGGTTGATGGACTTGTTTGGCTCCTTACCGTTGAAGAAGTCAGAGACCAACTTTTGGATCTTTGGAATTCTAGTAGAACCACCAACAAGAACGATTTCGTGAACTTGAGACTTGTCAACCTTAGCATCTCTCAAGACCTTTTCGACTGGGTCTAAGGTAGATCTGAACAAATCACCACACAATTCTTCGAATCTAGCTCTGGTGATTGAAGTGTAGAAGTCAATACCCTCGTACAAGGAGTCAATTTCAACTGAAGTTTGAGCGGAAGAAGATAAGGTCCTCTTAGCTCTTTCACAGGCAGTTCTCAATCTTCTCAAAGCTCTTTGGTTAGTGGACAAATCCTTCTTGTTCTTTCTCTTGAATTCGTTAACGAAGTGAGTAACCAATCTGTGATCGAAATCTTCACCACCCAAGTGAGTGTCACCGGCAGTAGACTTAACTTCGAAGATACCGTCTTCGATGGACAATAAAGAAACATCGAAAGTACCACCACCTAAATCGAAGATCAAGACATTCTTTTCGGTTTCGTCCTTTCTGTCCAAACCATAAGCAATAGCAGCAGCAGTTGGTTCGTTGATGATTCTCATAACGTTCAAACCAGCAATTAAACCAGCATCCTTGGTAGCTTGTCTTTGAGAGTCATTGAAGTAAGCTGGCACGGTAACAACAGCGTCGTTAACCTTAGCACCCAAGAAACCTTCAGCAGTCTCCTTCATCTTGGTCAAGATCATAGAAGAGACTTCTTCTGGAGTGAAGACCTTGGTCTCACCCTTGTATTCAACTTCAATTTGTGGCTTTCCACCCTTGTCAACAACCTTGAAAGGGAAGTGCTTGATGTCACCTTGGACTTCAGCATCTTCGAACTTTCTACCGATCAAACGCTTAGCATCGAAAACGGTGTTAGCTGGGTTCATAGCAGCTTGGTTCTTAGCAGCATCACCGATTAATCTTTCGGAGTCAGTGAATGCAACGAAAGATGGAGTGGTTCTGTTACCTTGGTCATTAGCAATGATCTCAACACGATCATTGGCAAAGTGAGCAACACATGAGTATGTTGTACCTAAATCAATACCAACAGCTTTAGACATCTTTGGCTATTATATAATTAAATATTAATTAACTTTCAAAAGAAGTATAATTGAAAAATATGATATTTCACCTACTTTTATACTGGATTTATGCCTTTTTAAAGGATAATTATGGCAATTACGTTCGTCGATGCAATAAGCTTAATTGCAAATTCTATTGCATTCGATAGCATTCTACTCAATTGTTCCAGGCGAAAAATCGGGACTGTATATAATGGATTGGAACACTGGGAACAGTATGGAAGCTTGTAGAAGGTGCTAGGACATATCACAAAGCCAACTAATCTCGTTCCAGCAATAAAGGGGGTATCAGAACCATATATATGCAGGTGTGTAGATGTTGTTGCGGAATACTCAGTATAGGTTGCACTTTACGTGGCTGATTAAGATACAATTTATTGAATTCACTTCTAAATAATACTGGAGCAAGAAAACTAAATAAGACTAAATAGAGGTAGCTAACTTCAGACTGCCTCCCTGGGAAAAGAGATTGTTCCCATTAAACTAGCTAACTTGTAGCACGGTACCTTAATATGTATACAGTAAACACTTGACATTAGAGCTCTGAATGCTCAAAAGTTGCAATAGCATTCATATTTCTAAGTCAGCTTTTCCTTGGTGTAGTCATTAACCAAGTGGATAGATCCAGCTTTTCTGAAAATATGCTTAATATTGAACCAGGCTTGCTTTACAGCAGGAATGTCAGCAGAGCTGACATGGTTGTCAATGAAGACTTCAATAGATTTTATGTGGTTTCTGGTGAAAGGAGACTTCTCGAATCTGACCTTGACAAATAAAAGATAAACGACGAATGGAAGTAAAGATCTCTTTCTGAAAGTCAATAAACGCAAAAACAACCAAAATAAAGTAAAGTTCTCTATGACTGAAGCCAATTGAACAGACCTAACGTTGTTCTTAGAAATGAAATCACCAACACGGGTTGCGATTGGGTGACCTTCAAGACCAAAAACTGGTAATAAATAAGCCTTAGTATATGCCAAAACATGGAAGATTGAGAATAATGCAAATGGCAATAATGTGAACAAGACGTATGGTCTTGTAATCAATAACGCGACACTCAACAAGAAGTACTGAACATTATCATCTTTAATTAAAGCAGTGACTTGGGTTGACTTTCTGCTGACCAATTGATATATTAAGATACCGAAACTTTCGATAATTCCAACCAATGCAAACTGGTACCAGAATTTGTAATATCTGCCAATCCTTATGTAAGTTAAGGTGAAGAAGAAGATACTAAGCAATGTGATAACATGACCCACGAACCATGCAAATTGCAAAGACTAGAGTTGTTAATTATTAGTTACTATGTCGCAATCATGATATACTTATTGGATACTTACTTGAACTGTGGAGGTTAACTTAGCCTTATCAAACCCAGCCTTAGTTCCAGTGCTGGCCTGTGCTTTCGTTTGCTCTTCTGGTGATGCTTTCTCTGACATGATTATAGTACTCGAAAATTGGTGTTAAATTTTTGTTGTTCAATTGCAATAGCAATCTGTCATTTATAATGGTGGATTAGCAAATTTCAAAGTACTCCCTTGATGAGGATTCCATCTGTCACGAGACTGGACACTCAGAAACTCGTCCTACATGAAACTCGAAATCTCGGATACCAACTAGGTTTAATATAAAGTACCTTATATGCATTGCCAGCGTCTATCTAAATCGTTAGACAATTGACAAAACCAAGGATATATATGATAACTACAGATGTGCTATACCACAAAATGAGTGCCAGAACCCTATTTATTGAAAACAAAAAATGGTTATAAAAAGGGCAATATAAAATAATCAAAAGAATAATTAAGCGATGACAACTATTAAAGGATGAGCAGAAAAGCAGTGTGGAAAGTTACACGTAAACTAGACGCGAATGTTAATAACCTATAAGTTACATTTGTATAATCCCTGCCTTTCTTGGGCTCTTCAGAAATAATTCAGTCAGTTTTCTTGGTTTCGATTGTCTGCTTTTAGTCTAACTTAAATCTTAGCTCATCAACGTAAGAAACCTTTTCTGCTCTTTTGTGGAGCTGGTGCAGCTGGCTCTTGAGGCAATGATTTCTGTTTTTCCAATTGGGCTTTCTTGTCTTCTAACAATTTGATTTGTTTCGTTAACTTATCTTTCATTTCCTTATGTCTAGAGAACAAATCGGCTTCTGATCTTTGCAATTTCTTTTCCTTTTCAGAAACCTTTTGTTGGAACACCACTTTCATTTCGGATTCCATCTTAGCTAATTTTGCTTCGTGTAATTCTCTCTCTTCCTCCTGTTTAGCCAAAGGATCAAATTCCTTGAAAACTGAGTCATCTTGTTGAATACCCATTCTCTTTAATTTCTCAGTTCTGTAATTCTCATACAAAACATTAGCTGTGTGTTCCTTCAAATCCTCTAAGAAGTTTCTAATCAACAATTGACGTAATGGTATAAAGTCACTATGTTGTTCATTGTCCACCTCAATTACACCCCATGGGTATCTTCTTCCCCTGACAACTCTTCCATCAGGGGTTTCTATATCCTTTGTAGAACCGACCACTGCAAATGGAATTTTTCCGAGAAGTTGTTCAGTGTGTAAAACAGTCTCTTCCTCATCGTTCTCATAGTCAGCAGGTTTGAATGTTTTGATACCCTGGTGCTGAATATCGTTTAAAATTCTAGTCTTAAATTCAGCGATTTCTTCTTCGGTTAAAGCATCTGATTTTGCAATAACTGGAATCAAGTTAACCTTTTCATGAACTTGCTTCATCAAAGCAATATCTAATGACTTCAATGAATGGCCAGTAGGTTCAATAAAGTAAAGGAGAGCGTGTATTCTCTCATCATTTTTTGTAGTTCTGTTGATTCTGCTCTCGGACTCCAAAAATGAGTCAAATCTACTGTTGATTTCATCAACAATTGGCTTCCAGGAGTCTGTATTGTTGATAGATTCTCCAAAACCTGGAGCAGTAATAATATTCAATCTCAACTTAACACCATCTTCTTCGATTTCTGAAGAGGTGGAGTTTATTTTGACAGAAACATTCGTATCATCATCTTGTTCTTCTTCATCTTCGTTATCATCAGTTAAAATTTCTCTATTGAAGAGGGTATTGATCAAGGTCTTCTTTCCTAAGCCACTCTCACCAATTGCCATCAAATTCAAATTGAAACCTCTTCTGACTGACTTTCTGTGCCATTGCTTTGGCAAATTAGCAAATCCAACATACCCATTCAATTTACGTTTAATAATTTTAACCTCTTGTGGTGCTGTGTCTTTCAAACCCGAGGAAGGAAGCTCGAAATTTGAAGTTTCTGGTGGAGAAACGTCGAGTTCTATTAATGTTAGTATTGATCTCAGCTTTATTATTTATCCAAAGTTTGGAGACTAAATAATTGATTCTGTAAATTTACATACCTGAAGTCATTTCTCTAAAACAGCGTTATTCGAACGAACAAAATCACAATCAGAACAATAATTAAAAAAAACAATTAAACAGTTCACTAAAGGGATCACAGATCTGTCTTGTTTATAGCTGTTTAGTATCACTTGATGTTTAATCTCTCACCGTTACTAATAACAATGAAATACTAATTCTGTATTAAGATTGATTTAAAAAACACCTCCGTACAAACACAAATTCGTTTTTTTTGAAATTGTCAAGTTTGTCTTCAAACAAAAAAAATTACGTGTCAGTCGATCACGTGTTAAAGATTTAGAGTATTTCGTATATTATAAGAATCTTAGTGGTAAACAACCTAATTCCGGTAGATGCCATGATATAAACACTGTAGATAAAATCACATCGTGTAGTGAGTGGTATCACTTTACAATCATTGTAATAAGGACCAAGGGTCAACTTAAATAATTCATCTAGATGAGACTCATTTTTATTCTGTTTCGGAGAACAATCTTTATTATATCCTGTAACTGTAATATGTGTTCGTATACATCTTGAGAAGAGATAAACAATTCAGAAGGATCTACTGGGGGTGTCTTTTAGATAACATTAGAAGGTGTATAATCTCGATACTTTGAATATGTTTAATCAATTAAATTTACTTTCTAGAAACTTATAGACTATTGGCTATAGACTTAGAATTTTATTGAGATATTGCAAAATACTTCAAATTTCGCAGCAAAAGTTAAAATAGTTATTAATATTGATATTATGCCTAATGGTAGAGTTTCTGATAAAAGGAATCCTTGAATACCTAGATTCACATCACTAAATTAATTACTAAGGTACAGAAAAGAGAAATCCTGACGCTTCTACATTCATATCTAAAAATACTGGTCAACTTGAAAGATTCTTATAGCGGATGTCCTGGATGTTTTCAAAACACCCTAGACACCATATATATTGAACTAGCTTTTGCTGAGACCTCGTAAGCCTGGTATATATAAAAAAGATAACATCCGTGTCAACTTGTAACCACCCGAACCAGATTGTTTTTTGTTTTATTTTGAATTTACAATTATCTGATACTGAAGTAAAAAATATGGTATTACTCCCATATATTTTATTCTAATATCATAAAATGATGAGCTTTTCAGCTTCAATATTGAGGAGTTCATACTTTTTATAACTAGTGATATATAGCAAGATAAGTAATATCAGCCACACTAATCAAATGATAATTTGTTCTTTTAAGTGCCTCAATTTGATGCAATTGGGTAGAATATTTAGAACATCTACAAAGCACTCAATTCCGGTTCATGTCATTATATTCATAATACAAGTGTAGCAATGAAAGATACATAGTAAGTTTAAGGGGACTGTGAAGAAAGGACAGAAATCAAGAAGATTGCTTTTTCTTCAATTCTTCTAGAAAAAATTCGAGGCCCAACTTTGCAAATTCTGCCATATTTTGAGATCTATCCCGAGACCCAGTATTCCTGGAGCAAGATACTTCTCCACTAGGTCCATTTAGGCCTAGATATACCCTTCCAACATCTGCTGATCCTGATTGAACCAGTAAATGCAAATCAGTTGTGGGTCCAGCAAAACCAGTTTCAGAAAGCACGTAAGTTGATCCTAATTCATATTTTGTAGTCCTGGCCAACCTCAAAGCTACTTGCTCAGAGGGTCCCATATAGTTGCTGATATCATCATTGGACCATCCAGATAACTTGAGGCGTTGTTTCATCAGATATAAAAGCTTTCCTCCGATATAAAAGTCTGATGCTCCAGGCACGGATACCAAGTACGCTGAAAGCAATCCTCCACAAGCAGCTTCAGAGATAGCTAGTGTCTCATTACGATCCCTGAGAATTCTAGCGATCTCAGAAACAAGTTCTTGGACGTCCTTAGGAGGAAATTCCATTGTTTCTTTCCTTCTAGTGTGTGTTATATCTGTAAATATGAATCAGCATGAAAAATAGTTAGTCGTGCATAGAAAGATAGTTTAATATCAAATCGCTCCAGTGGCGACAATGAACTAAAAAAACACTACTTGATTTTTTTCATAGTTACTCTAAGAATTTGTCATTGATTCGTGATAAAGGAATATCGTATATTCTACTAATATTTCTGTAATAACAGTATAGATTGAGATAATAACGATGAGCAAGACAATTAAATTTAATGCCGGTAAAGTGCAGTATGATGAAGAAACAAACCGTTGCACCCCATTGCCTCACAAAGGTGTAGTGACAATCAGACAAAGCACTGAAGATGAAGACTTTTATGATTTCATATGGTCACCAAAGGGAAGTAGTTCTGGAAATGTGGAAAAAGATGAACTACTTATTATACCTGGTGATGTGAGCTTCAAGCCAGTGAAGTCCTGTAAGAGTGGAAGGGTGGTTGCTTTGACATTCTTGAGTTCTGGCGCGAAACACTTATACTGGTTTCAAGATGTTGGCGATGACGAGGAATTGGATAAGTTCACTTCAAAGGATAAATCTATAATTGATGATGTTAATGGCATAATCTCCATTCCAGATGATAATGACGAAGAGGAGCAAAGAGAAGACATAAAGGAAGAAACTCAAGAGTAAGTAAGTTATTCTAGATTAATATATTAAGCATTTTTATTTGATTCTAGAGTCTTGATGTACGATGCAAAGTTAGTCAAATGGCATCATATAAGAACATTAGATATTAACGCTCTTGCATTAGAAATAAACACAGAGAGAAGAATGAAACTAAATTCAAAATGCCAATAAGTAACATATCTTATGCTTTGGACATTGGGATAATTGAAACACATCTTGATTCTTTGTCACCATCTAAGTTGTCGGAAATTTATGGGCCCCTTTTGCCACAATCTATCTCTAAAGCCCCCACAAAGGATGATGTTCTTGATGTTCTCAGAAATGGATTCTTTCAGCAGTCAACTAATTCTTTATCCGAACTGTTGTCTAGTGGAGCTGGCTTGATTTTGGCACAAGGATTAAAATATGATTATTCTGGAGAAGGAGCTGAAGGGTTCTTGAATGGAATTAGACAATTGGCCAAAAAAGAGAAGACAAAGGAATCAGATGATCAAGACGAAAATCTGGACCACTTATAGATATGTACCTTAGTATTGCTAGAAACCTGTTATCTATATATTTAGACCTGATACATTTGCAGACCTGCACATAAATACAATAGCCTCTATCTTTCAAATACCTGTACCTCTTAAGTTGCTAGTTGTCATTCAAGGTATATATATTCATCCTTAAGACAATATTTCAAGACAAATTGAGTTGGATATAATTAACTATCATGAGTAAGATTGAGATTGTGACCCAGCCCCAGTCAGATCAGTCCTCGACGTCTGCTCGCGAATCGTCTATAAAGAAGTTGCAACATTTAATCAATGACAATCCCCCGTTGGATGATGACTATGACAATAAGGAGGAACATTTAGAAGCGGCAAATGACAACACAGTTGATGAGAACAAGAAAAGTGAACCTAGAACTGTGGACCATAACTTAGAAGATGCTTCATCAAACGAAGATAAATCTGATGATCACGTTGGAACAGAACTTGACTATGATGGAATGACGATACCAGCAGGAAAGATTCCAATAGATGGCCACTTTTCGACAAGAGAACTTCAAGAGCTTTTGAAAATCGCCAAAAGTAAGGGAATAGTAAATGAAAGTGTTCAAGTCTCTATTGTTGGGGAAAACGAAGTCGTTGGGGACAAAATTGTGATAGCGGATAAATCTGAACAAAACGAAAACGAAAACGAAAACGAAAACGAGAGTGAAGATTCAATCGAAGGCAACGACAGGCACAACGAGAACCTTAGCCATTAAAAATCATTCCATGCAACATAGACAGAAATTAATAGATCTGAGATCATATGAAAGTTCCATAATGAAAGCATTATTTTCAATTCAAATGAATAGATGCTTAATAACTCAGGTTTTATTATCAACTAGACTAAAGAAGTCTTTATTCCATTCATCACTACGGAAATTATATCCAAATTGGTTTTTAGATACTTTGTTTCAATTTTTTGCGCCCAAATTAGTTTCAACAGTTCCAATAGTTTCAACCCACTCTCTAGATTTTACAGATTTGCATACTATTTGTATACCAGCAAATTAATCTCTTCCATAGTCTGTTATATCTGTTCATCTTATTAATGAGAGGTAAATGTTTTACGATGTTAAACTTCAATCTGTATAGCTAGACGTGTTTTTTGCAAGTCGCACTTCTGAGAAAAATGCACTTAGCTTAAAATGGTATTTCTCATTTATATTTAATTTGACAATCGGATCAATAGTATTGGTGTTTAGTTGTATGGATTCCCAAAAGAGAGGAAGGATAAAACCAAAAAGGTGGACCCTAGCACTAGTGTCCACTATTGGCCTAGTTCTTTGCTGCCTAACCGCTTATTTATTCACTAGAACTCTCCAGGGCGCAGATTCTCCAGGATGTCGAATTGTCTACATGGGACCATCTTATGCCAGAATAAAGGGGTTTGACGAATCACACACTAGATTAGCATCTAAGTACTCTTTGTACTTATATCGTGAGCAGGGGGAAGACAAGATTCCTGAAGAGAGCAACGATTATGCTTTGAATGGTATACCTGTTTTATTTATTCCAGGTAACGCAGGAAGCTTTAGACAGGTAAGATCTATAGCTGCTAAAACTTCTAAAATGCACTCAGAGAGTTATTCGGAAATCAACAATGAACAGACTAGCAAGTTTGATTTCTTTTCTGCGGATTTCAATGAGGATTTCACAGCATTTCATGGCACCACTATGTTGGAACAAGCAGAGTACGTGAATGATGCTATTAAATTCATTCTAAGTCTTTATAAGAATAATGAACATCCTCCAAGGTCAGTAGTTATCTTGGGTCATTCAATGGGTGGAGTTGTTTCCAGAGTTGCTGTTACATTATCTAATTACGTTACAGATTCTATAAACACAATAATCACTTTAGCAACTCCTCATGCCGCGGCACCTTTAACTTTTGATGGAAATATATTAAGGATATATTCAGCTGTTGATAGATTCTGGTTTGAGGGGTATCATAGTCAGGATGACAAGATAGTGGCTTTTCAGCGATTAAAAAATTTATCTTTAGTTTCCATTACAGGTGGGCTCCTAGATTCTGTGTTGCCGGCTGACTATACAAGTTTGGGGTTTTTGGTTCCTCCTTCTAATGGCTTCACAGTATATACTACTGGGATTCCGAGTGTATGGACTCCTATTGATCATCTAGCTATCGTATGGTGTGGTCAATTACGTTATAAAGTACTGAAAGCTTTATTACAAATTGCCGATTATTCATCTCCCGAAAAGACCTATCCTTTGGAGAAGAGAATGGAAATCTTCCGTCGTAATTTTTTGTCTGGATTTGAAGATTATGCCTCCCAAGATTTAAAGAGCAACAAATTTGACAGTGATAATGTAAACTTAAAGTTAGACGCTGCCAGCATTAATTCCGTGAAAGTGGGTAAAACCTTGAAGATAAAAACAAATGAACTATCAAATAATGATGATTCAAAACACCAGATTAGTATCTTTAATTTACCTTCTGATAAAAGCGTGAGTTTCTCACTTTTAAGTTCCATCAAAGTTGATTCATTTCTGCCTAACTCACGGCTTTCAGTGTTTGTTTGCTCAAACTCCAAAACAGAATATGATTATAACTATGACCATGATTTCACTACTCAAGACACGAAAGAATACCTTTCACTAAGATGTATCGACATTGCTGATGATGCCCATTTATCGCCACGATCATCCAAAGATTCAATGTTGTTATTAGAGTCCTCTTATGGGGGAGAGAAAGAGCCTTTCAATATTATACAACTCAATTCTACCATCTTACTGAGATATGAAGTAATAGTTGTTACTAATAAAGCTCAAACACATTCTCTGGATAGTGATGACTTTATAGCTGCTGAACTATCAGAAACAACTCAAGAAAAATTGGGGACAGATTTAGCAAGTTTATTCAGAAAAGATGCAGATCTTTCTTTACCCGCAAAAAGGCCACTCTCTGTTAGAATCCAAATCCCAGGTGCATGGAGTAGCATATTAGCCTATAAGTTGAGAATTAAATATCCTAGAGCAACGGAAGACTCAAAGAGTCTATTCGAACCTTTTATAAGGCAGTGGTCTGATGAGCCATATGAAGTAAAATGGCATATCAATATCAAAGACAACGAAGTAATACACTTGAGCATGCACGGAATCGCACCGTATACACCATTCAAAATAAAAGAGAATTATGGGCTCAACATAGACCTTTGGACTGATCTGGATAATATATCTACAGAGATTCCACTTGATCTTTCATTAACAGTCGATTTTTTCAATAGCTTGAGATTATTGGTTTTAAGATATAGGTTATCTGTCATTGCTTTTTGCGTTCTGACTGTCTTGTTAGTAATTCTACTACAAGTTAGATTTTTCTTGAGGACAAACACCTTTCCAAGTTTTTCATTTGGTTTATCTTGTTTGTGTTCTCCGATTTTAATAATCCCAATTTTGATATTCTTATCCGTTCTAGGTCCAGTTGTCACAAATACTACAGTCCAAACTTTCTTAAACATTATTGATCCAGTTGTTCTTCAAGATTTGAACGAAATTAATATGAGTTTGAGGAAAGATTTTAAACTCAATTCATTCTATTTAGGATTGGAAGAGAATATATTGTGGTTTGTTGGCCCTATATTCTTTATAATGAGTGTTGGAATTGTTACAACCACTTATTATACTATTGTATCTATCTGCTCCATTTTTGTTACTGTATTAAAGTTTACTCCTTACAATAATAGAGCAACATCAAAAAACCCCGCTAATTCAAGCATCAGCAACACTCCAGAGGTTAATCAAAAAAATACTCCACGTCGGATACTTGCAATTGCATTCATACTAATTCTCGTGCTATTATACGTTCCATATCAATTTGCATTCGTGATATGTTGCATTACACAACTTCTTACTATGATCAAAGTATCAAGTAAGAGCAACTTCAACAAAAGCTTGTTCAATTATCACTGTTCTTTATTAATATTGATGTTATGGATAGTTCCCATAAGCGTACCAACTTTGGTCGTCTTTGTTCACAATTTGTCAGTCAATTGGAAAACACCTTTCTCATCTCATCGTAATATCTTGTCGATATTACCTATTCTAATTGTCACAGAGAGGAACAGTTCAATGAATGTATTACCAAAATTGAGCAAAAGGCCAATTATTACTCAATCATTAATCGGTTACTTTATCTTGTACTCTTACATTTATGGAGCAAGACATACATTTTGGTTACATCATCTTTTGAACGTGTTCTGTTGTTGGATTATTTTCCTTTATATCGATGCACATGAAGACAACAATGATGAGAAGCTCAAGTAATACTTTTAGTTCAACTACAAATATATAGATTCAATAATTAACACCATTCATTAAAACTAATATACACAACCTAAAACTAAATTTAGTTAGCGGCAGAAGAATACTTGGTGACCGATCTGGTACCTTCGGAGACAGCGTGCTTAGCCAATTCACCTGGCAAGATCAATCTAACAGCAGTTTGAATTTCTCTAGCAGAGATGGTGGACTTCTTGTTGTAAGCAGCTAACTTGGAAGCTTCGCCAGCGATTCTCTCAAAGATATCGTTAACAAAAGAGTTCATGATAGACATAGCCTTTTGGGAGATACCAGTGTCTGGGTGAGTTTGCTTCAAAACCTTGTAGATGTAAGAAGAGTAAGTCTCCTTTCTGGTCTTGGTCTTCTTCTTTGGTTCGGAGGAAGAGGTCTTCTTAGCAGCTGGCTTCTTCTCAGCTGGAGCCTTAGAGGCTGGTTTCTTTTCTGCCTTTGGTGCCATTTTTCACTATCGATATATCACTTAGATACCTAATCAATATGCGGATAATCAAGAAAGGGAGCTGTTTATATAGTTGCCTCCGTGACCGCGATCAATGTTTGTAGTGCCACCTTATGGTGTTTAGAATTACATACCAGAAGTTACTGATATTATGTGTACATATGAGCATAACTTCGCGCAAGTGTATAGTATGGCATAATAGGTAAATGTGAGCATGATAATAGCGATAATACCATTGTGCTCATACAATCTAAGCGCATTGCTTTGTAAACAAGCTCACGAACCACTAATTTCCTGACTGCGGCTCCCACACGGGAGTCGCGATTGTTTCTCCAGGTATGATAATTACACTCTCCAGAGCAAGGAGAAAAACTTCGCGGCGGCGTCATAGCTTATCGAAGTAAAGGCTATCAAAACAAACAAAAGGAGTTACCGTAGTATTTAAGAAAGTGAATTAACTACGAAATATTAAGGAGCAGCTAATTTTTAATTTCTAATCAAATTAGTTAGATTAATATACTATAACAAATAAAATGTCAGGTGGTAAAGGTAAAGCAGACACTGCAGAGAAGGCATCCACTTCCAGATCCGCTAAGGCTGGATTGACCTTCCCAGTTGGTAGAGTTCACAGATTGTTGAGAAAGGGTAACTACGCTCAAAGAGTTGGTTCCGGTGCTCCAGTTTACTTGACCTCCGTTTTGGAGTATTTGACTGCTGAAATTTTGGAATTGGCTGGTAACGCTGCTAGAGACAACAAGAAGTCGAGAATTATTCCAAGACACTTGCAATTGGCCATCAGAAATGATGAAGAATTGAACAAGTTGTTGGGTCATGTCACCATCGCTCAAGGTGGTGTCTTACCAAACATCCATTCTTCATTATTACCAGCTAAGAAGGCCAAGGGCAAGGGTTCCCAGGAATTGTAAGCGTCTTTGGATCGGAAATGACAAAGTGCTGAAATATGCATTGGGTTTTTCTGTTCCACTGTGTATATTAGAACTTAACTTTAGTTAATGAGGTAGTATAATGGAATATGTTGCGTAATTTTTTCCTTACAGTTGTAGACATTGTAAATTAACTCTAATTTTTTATGTTTTTGCATAATTTTGAAAAAATTGGTTTTTTTGGACCAAAATTCTACAAAATTTACAAAGAAGCATATCAATATGGAGAAATTCTCTAACTGGAGAGATAAGGGCACGGGTATATCCCCGTTCATGCCTCATACAGAGTCTCAGAAAAGTCTTGCTAAGTTGTGTATTGTTCCAAAGATTGGGTTATTTTTACTCAAGATACCTTTCTTGCTCATTTCACTTGGGTTATTTTTGATATTTCCCACAGCTTTATTAGCCAAGTTCTTAGTTTTTGTCTTGTTTAATACTAAAAGATATGACTTGCTGGTTGAAGGTATTAAAAAGACAAAGATAGATCAGATCAATAAAGAAAGACCAAAGATAAACGATTTAGTGGTTGTAAACTATGTTTCACCAATTGATGCTCTTCTTGTCTCCCTTACAGCAAATTCTTCCTACAGTGATATAAGGTTCGTTTTACCGGATAAAAATGGTGACCTCTATGCTTATTCGTTTATTCAATTTTACAACCAAACATTTAATAAAGATATAGGGTCTGCAAGTAGCACTGAGAAAGTTGAGTTTTCTAAATTAAGAGGAAAGCTTGTATTTTTATTCATTGAAGGCACTCCATCTAATGGAAAAGGTATTTTACCATTTCCATCACTAAAGGTTAAAGTTCCAGAATATTTTAAAATCAAAACCTTAGCCCTGAAGCTCCAACCTGCTCTGTTGACTTTACCTATTCCCACTATATCAAAGTTTTGCTACCTTTTCCAGTTATTGACCAACTTGAATAAAAACATCAACGTAAAGGCTAAGATTTACCGCCATGAAGAGTTCAGTTTGGAAGAAATCAAAAAATCCTTCGAGTTAAGTCTGTTACCTCTTATTGGTAGCGATTTAAGCATGCCCGAAAAAGCTAGATTTTACAAGTATTACAATGATTATCATATAAAATCCAATTAGTAGAATACACATATAGAAATGAAATTTGCCAACTTGCAAGAGCTTGAAAGTAACATTGTAGAGTTACAGAACCAGTTCCCCTCCCTTATGTCGTTTTTGATCCTTTTCTTTGTGACTATGCTCGTCTCTATGTCTATGCCGACGCTTAGATCCATGCTTATGACTGCTACTATGACTATGCTTCAGTTTATCAGACTCTTTTGCCAAAAATTCAGCCATTGGGTCTTTGAACTCATCATCTTCGTTATTATCATTATCATTACTATCAACATTACTTTTACCACCATCATTGTTTCTTTCATATTCAAGCAATAAAGGTTCAGATTTCTCTATAGCTTCATGTTGATTCTCAGCCAAAACCTCACTGTAGTCAACAGCAAAATCGTCTTCTTTTTGCCCTTCTCTTAGTTTATAATAAACATGATCTACCTTAATATTTCTATTGAAAACCTTTATGCCATTAAGGTTATCTATTGCTAAAACACATGAGCGATAATCCTCATATTTCAAATAGCAGAATCCTCGGGATTTACCAGTTTCTCTGTCCTTTATCAAGTTTATGTGAGTGGGAATGCCATATTGTGAGAATATTATCAAAATATCTTTCTCAACTAACTCTGTGGGAAGATTCCCTACAAATATATACGAAGTATCCCTATAGTCATAATGCCATGAAGCAGAATCACTAACGTTCTTATCTAGTTCACTTCTATTAATTTGGTTGATCTTTTGTATAGAATTCATGTTCTAGAAGGAAACCTATTAAGAGATAGTCTTAGATTATCTGGTTTCTCTTCTATTTGAATCAAACCTTTTATATGCAGACCAAATACTTGATTTAGATCACCACTTCCTTAGAATTATATGAATAATTGATCAATGTTTGTCTAATTGAGGAGATATTGAAACAACAAATATCTTCTCTTGACGATTTTATGTATTCGTTACTATAAAACATTACTAGCATAGTCTTAATAATCCTTCAACCAGTTTAATGTCGAAATCCTGTATACTAACTTTTTTCAGGATGAGATGAGAGAAAATTTCTGTAGAGTTAAGGTGATGTACCACAACTAAGTTCACTATAAACTGCTTCAAATCATACGATGGCTAAGGCTCAGGTAGAAAAAGCTCAAAGGCTGAGAAAGAGAAGGCAAGAACCGGAGGAGGAAGTTGATGGTGCTTCGTCTGATGGAGAAGAACTTATTGTCAATGGACTTATTGACGATGAGGCCAGTGAAGCTAGTGACTCCGACAACGAGGAAGCTGAAGAAGAAGATGAAGAAAACGTAATAGATGAAGAGGAAGAAAACGTAATAGATGAAGAGGAAGAAAACACTGATGATTCAGAAGATTTCAATGAGCTTCTTGGTGAAGAAGAAGATGTTAGCGATGTTGACTCCAGTGACTTTTCAGATGAGCCAAAAGACGATTCAGAATCTCTTACTGATAAATTGTCAAATGTGAGGATTAAATCTCTTTCAACCCATCAAGATGAGAAAGAGGGATACGAAACTAAGTATTCAGATGGAAGGGTTAGAATAATGAAGCCAGAAATTGATCCCGTTTATGATAGCGATGACAATGATGCTGAAAATTTCAATACCATTGGAAATGTCCCACTTTCAGCATATGATGAAATGCCTCACATTGGTTACGATATCAATGGTAAAAGAATCATGAGACCCGCTAGAGGATCAGCATTGGATCAATTGTTAGAGTCTATTGACTTGCCAGAAGGTTGGACCGGTTTATTGGATCAAAACAGTGGTGCTGCGTTGAAGTTGTCTGACGAAGAATTGGAACTTATCAGAAAGATCCAAGCACAAGAGAACACCGATGAATCAATGGATCCATATCAACCTACTATTGAATGGTTTACTTCTCAGACTGAAATCATGCCTTTGACTGCAGTTCCAGAACCAAAGAGAAGATTTGTTCCTTCAAAACATGAGGCTAAGAGAGTGATGAAGATAGTCAGAGCAATCAGAGAAGGTAGAATTGTTCCTCCAAGTGAGGCAAAGGAGAGTATTGAAGAAGAGAGATATAGCTTTGACTTATGGAATAATGAACTGGAATCTAATGATCATGTAATGAACTTGAGAGCACCCAAGTTACCCCCACCTACTAATGAAGAATCTTACAACCCTCCAGAAGAATACTTGTTAACTGAAGAAGAGAAGAAAAAGTGGGCTGCAACTGACCCAGAGGATAGAGAATCTAATTTCGTTCCTCAAAAGTACAATGCTCTTAGAAAAGTTCCAGGTTATCAAGAAGGTTTGAGAGAAAGATTTGAAAGGTGTTTGGACTTATATCTTGCGCCAAGAGTTCGTCACAATAAATTGAACATTGATCCTGATAGTTTGATTCCAGAATTACCATCTCCAAAGGATTTGAATCCTTTCCCTATACGTTGCTCAACTATTTACAAGGGTCATTCTGGTAAGATACGTGCTTTGTCAGTAAATCCTCAAGGCTTATGGCTTGCAACTGGTTCAGATGATGGTACTGTTCGCATATGGGAAGTTCTCACCGGAAGACAGGTTTATAAAATCGATCTTGTTAAGGATGATAACAACGATGATCACATAGAAAGTGTCCAATGGCACCCGGATGCAGAAACTGGTATCTTAGCCGTCACAGTTGGTGAAAACATCTTTTTGATCGTACCACCAATCTTCGGTTTTGATATTGAAAATGCCGGTAAGCTCAAGATTGAAAGTGGTTGGGGTTACAGTACTTTTGGTAACAAGAGATCTGGAATGACTATTCCTAATGAAGAGGACGAAGATGCCAATGAAGAAACAGGCGAAGAAAACACCAATTCTAAGAAGGAAGTTGCCAAATGGCTTACTCCTTCTTCAGAACAGGCTTCTTTCGGTGTGTCTGCTATAATTCAGTGCAAGAAGACCGTTAAGAAGTTGTCATGGCACAGGAAGGGTGATTATTTTGTCACAGTAGCACCAGATAGTCAAAATACCGCTATATTGATCCACCAGTTATCTAAGCACTTGTCACAATCTCCTTTCAGAAAGTCGAAGGGTATCATGGTTGATGCCCAGTTCCATCCTTTCAAACCACAACTCTTCGTTGCATCTCAAAGAACTATCAAGGTTTACGATTTAGCACAACAAGTCTTGGTAAAGAAATTAATGCCAGGAGCTCGTTTATTATCGTCTATAGACATTCATCCTAGAGGAGATAACTTGGTTGCCTCCTCATATGATAAGAGAGTATTATGGCACGATCTTGACTTGTCAGCTACTCCTTATAAGACTTTAAGATATCACGAGAAAGCTGTTAGATCGATTAAATTCCACAAGGGGAAACTTCCTTTGTTTGCCTCTGCGTCTGATGATGGTTCTATTCATGTGTTCCATGGAATGGTTTACGACGATTTAATGACCAATCCTTTGTTGGTGCCATTAAAGAAGTTGACAGGCCATAGTGTTGTAAACAGTATTGGTATTATAGACTTAGCTTGGCACCCTAAGGAAGCCTGGTTATTCAGTGCTGGTGCAGATGGTACTGCTCGTTTATGGACCACATAGCATACAATTCATCGATTTCATATAGATTTAAGATTAATCAACAGGATATTCCACATTTCCATGGGCCTTGTAATCAATACCTAATAAGGTATGACCAGTGTATTCTAGAAGATATTCATCGTCTTTTGCTCCTACAAGCATGCTTTTAAGCAGCCTCTGGAGTGACAATACTACACCAGTGTTTTCGGGGTTTAGGATCCAATCTATGTCCTTCCAATCTAAAATACCCTCATGCGAAACTACTACAGGTGTTTTGTATTCTTCTACTGTTTTTTTGGAGACTTCCGCTGTAAATAAATACATTCCATTTTCATCTACACCGCCATTTCGCCACCTAGTAACTCCTCTGGATATATATTGGGGAAGATAAAGTCCTGTTTCCTCCTCTGTTTCTCTCATAATGCAATTCATTGGAGTCTCACCAGAGTCTAATTTACCTCCTACAGCGTTCCATCTACCCATCCAGGGAGCCTTTTGTCTATTTAAAAGAAGAACCTGGTTGAGCTCAGGACAATATATGATCCCATAAGTGTATTTTAGTCTCTTAGTGATTGTCATGTTATGAAAATGACGGTTTCAAATGATCTCAACTATACTTTAACTATCTAAAGGACGCGTCATTTTTAATAGCCACAGATCGTACGGGATCTGAGGAATATGCCACCTATGGGAAAATAATAACAAACTTTCTCTTACCCGGTACTCCCCGCGCCGTTGTGTCATGTTTTTAAGGCCGAGCTCGCTAGAAGGTCACTCCAGTGTCGCTAGATGATTGCGAGAGGATCGCTAAATATCTGCACTTTAGAGGTTAATACTGTCAGTGTGCATATTTGAGCACGTTGTTGAGCACGCCATTAAATATGCCAACAAATCCTATATAACTTAATAGAATCCATTTCTCAACTAATTCTTAAAAAAAGGCGTTCATCGTCAATCAATCATTTTAACTAAACGAACTAAAGACTAATTGTAAGAAATGCCAGTGGCTTACTCAGATATCCAAAAACCAACAAATGACTTGTTGAACCGTGATTTCTTTCACGCTGCCAATGCTTCCGTTGAAGTTAAGTCAACCGCTCCAAATGGTGTATCATTCACCGTCAAAGGTAAGACTGCTAATGACAAGTCAATTGCTGCTTCTGTTGACGCTAAGTACGCTGACAAGGCCAGCGGTTTGACTTTGACCCAAGGCTGGAACAATGCCAACTCCTTGAACACCAAGATTGAGTTGTCTGAGTTGTTGACTCCTGGCTTAAAGGGTGAATTGAACACCTCTGTTGTTCCAAACGGTCCAAGAAACGCCAAGTTGAACTTTTTCTACCAACAATCCGCCGTTAACGCCAGATTGTTTTTCGATTTGTTGAAGGGTCCTGCTGCTACTGCTGACTTAGTCGCTTCCCACGACGGTTTCGTCGCAGGTGGTGAATTGGGTTACGACATTGCTTCTGCCAAGGTCAACAAGTACTCTGTTGGTGTTGGTTATGCTAACCCAGTATACTCTGTTTCTGCTACTGCTACCTCTAACTTGTCTGTTTTCACCGCTGCTTACTACCACAAGGTTTCTCCTTTGGTTCAAGCTGGTGCTAAGGCTACTTGGGACTCTGTTAAGTCTTCCAACGTCAATGTTGAGTTCGCTACCAAGTATGCTTTGGACAACTCTGCCTTCATTAAGGCTAAGATTGCTGACTCTGGTTTGACTGCCTTGGCTTACTCTCAACAATTGAGACCAGGTGTTACCTTGGGTTTGGGTGCTTCTTTCGATGCCTTGAAATTGACTGAGCCAGTTCACAAACTTGGTTTCTCTTTATCGTTTTCTGCTTAATTTTAGTTATATAGTAAGGAAACTGGCCAATTGTTTTCTCCTAATATGAATTACGATCATCCAATCCTATAAAATGATGTCAATGTATGAGATTGATTATACAGGTAATAAATTTTTAGATTTAGAAAAAACTACTTTTCTCAATTGTTACTATATAAACCCATCAAAGTTATACACCTTAGATTTTTATAATAGACAATCTTTGGCTTGAGCTATGACAGAGAACTCCTCACAAAAGCTTTCGGGGGAAGCTACAGGCAAACCTAGCCTTCTTCAAGTTTCTAGGCCATTCTTTACTAGCGCAGAGTTATCATACTTGCACTCACACACCATCCCAGAGCAAAGGAAGCTTACATTTAATCAGAGGAAGCATCAGATATTTCAATATGTATTCCAAGTTGTGAAGGGATTGAAGTTCCCTTTAAGGGTCCTCGGTAATGCAATGAATTATTATCAAAGATGGTATCTTTTTAATAAATTTCAAGAGATGAATGATGCCAATGACTTGGAGAATGACCCATACACTATAGCGTTAACATGTTTGTTTTTAGCATCAAAGAACGAAGATTGCATAAAGAAGATAAAGGACATACAAGCAGTTGGAAATAGATTAAGAGACGATAAATCTTTAATGCTGCAGCAATTCATAGACATGCAAAGAAAGGCAATAATGGGAATAGAGTTCAAATTACTACAAGTGATAAAGTTTGATTTCATTAATGGATCTTCAATCCAAAGCGTTGATCAGCTTGTAGTACAGTTTAGCAGGAAGTTAAACCTTGATTATAAAACTACTATGTTTAGTTGGCTTGTGAGTTTTGACTTGATGTCAACTCCCCTTTGTTTAATGATACCTCCTCATTGCATTGCTTTAGCAATTATAATAGTTACCCTTAACGTGAAGCCAAAAGAATTGATTGTTAAATATTCTCAGGAGGAAGAATTACAGATGCCAGCATCAAAACTTAATGAAATATTAGAAAACATAGACTTATATGAGGACTTTAGGTGCCCAGAGACATTAGTGAACGAAGGAATAGTTTATATATTGGATTATTACGTGCATCAGATGAATTTTTCAATATTGAATGACTACTTACCTTCGGTTGATCCTGATACTGGAAAAGAACAGATTTTCAAATTCATGGACTTGAAGTCAAGGTTCAACGATCTCAATGTATTAGACCAAAAGTCTTGCTCAACAGATAGACTCTTGAAGCAAGATGAATTTCTTGGTGTTTGGGACTTTTCAACTGGATCTAAAGGATCTGTCAGATTCATGCCTGGAAACAAAAGAAGAAGATTTAATAATGAGCTTGAAAAGTTACGTAATTCCAAATAATCTAATGTTGTGTTATGTTATTTATATACAAATGATTTCTATTTATGTAATTTATAGCTAACAGTTGTACCCACTTCATGTACACCAGTGCTAAATGATGTAAATTTAACATTTTCAATCTCACCCCCCTCTAAAAGCTTCCCATCTCCATTAGTGTCCCGCCACTCGACTGGAATATTGCTTGCTTCATAGTTAGAATCGGTATAGACAAGGACATTAAAAGTATATTCGTCGTCATTTAAGATAGGTAAATATGAAACCAGCGAGGTGATTTGTCTGATTATAGCTTGTATTTCTCTTTGCGTTTCGGTTGGATCCTTCTTTAGGTCTTCTGCTTCTTCCCCATCCCCTTCTGGACCTTTTAATATATCAATATTGAATTCCCACCTTTCTATGCTTTCAGCGGTAGACTTAGAAACAAGAACTACTACTAATTTCACGATCTTCTTTCCATATATCCACTTTTTGATTTGCTGCATAATCTTTTTGATGTATTCTTGTACTTCTTCATCACTACTGACAAGCAATGGTAACCCATATTTCTTCACTGTATGGAAATCCTCAGGTGGATATATACCTCTTTGGAATAAGATTGTATTTATAGCAAATTCAAAATAGTCGGCCACAGTTTTTGATAATCCCTTAAGTGCTAACTTTGATATGGGAGACGCTTTAGAGACTTCTCTGCTAACCTCAGACATCTGACACGAAGTGTACTTAAGTTATATTCCCAATAGTTAAACTGTTTATGTTTTTGTAAGCTTGATCTCAATAATCGCGATTATATTTTAGGAGTTTTTGATAAAGAGAAAGGAAGGCAACACTTTATTGAAAAGACAATCAAAATGGTAAGTTGAATTTGAGAAAGGCGGTTACTTAGAAGCTTTCACTAACAATTAAAGGAACACGGAATCAAGAGAGTCAAACTAAGTGAAGAGGCGAGACGATTAAAAGTTGAAAAAGATAAAGCCAAGATCAAGCACTATAAGACTTTGACAAGCAACGCATTGAATTTAAAAGATGCAAAAACCTATACAATTGACACTTTGAGCAAGACAACAGAGATACTTAATATGAATCCAGAGTTCTACACAATTTGGAACTTCAGAAGAGAGATCTTGTTGGAATTGTTCAAAAATGGACTTCTTGATAAGAAGGATACATTAGAGGATGACTTAAAGTTATTAGTTGTATACTTGAAAAGATTTCCTAAGTCATATTGGGTTTGGAATCATAGACAATGGTGTTTGGCGGAACTACATAGAATTGGAAAGGCTAATTGGGATTATGAGCTTGCAATAGTCTCCAAAATGCTTGAGTTTGACCAACGAAATTTCCATGGATGGAGCTATCGAAGATATGTTGTAACAAATATGGAGAGTAGTATTTCAGAAAGTAACAAATACGACGAATTGTTGAAAATAAATGATTATGAATTGAAGTATACTACAAATAAGATCAATAATAATATTTCCAACTTTTCTGCATGGCATAATAGAAGCAATTTGATTCCCAAAATTCATTATATGGTTCTTAATTCTGAAAACAAGGACAAATTTCCTGATTTGAAGATGTTAAGTGATCCATATGAAATTTTAAGTAACGAATTAAATTTGATCAAGACTGGAATGTACATGGATGCTGAGGATACATCAGTGTGGTTGTATTTGCATTGGTTGTTGACAGATGGATTATTTGTGAATGAATTGAGAAAAGTGAATATACCTGGTCGTAAGAGTTACACTGATATATTGAAAGAGCAATTGCAAAATATTGAGGAATTGAATGAACTAGAGAAAAGCGACCACCCTAAAAATCAAGATAATTGCTGGTGCTTGAAGAGCATCATACTAATTAAGACTATAATAAAAAATGAAGCTAATGAAGAGTTACTAACGGATGATATCAAAGAAGATCTCGAAAAGTTAATCAAGATAGATACCTTAAGAAAGGGTAAATATTTAGATCAATTACTGGGAAAATCGCCAATAACTTTATTCTAATACCATAGTTAAGTAGTTATACATAATATTTCATAATAAGATTGCCCCTAATCTATAATAACATGTGACATACTTAACATTATTATTTTCCCATATTTAAGCATTGTTGCAGGGAACATTTTAGATGAGATGCGAAGACTAAAAAAAAAAAATCGTAATATAATACTTAGTTAAACACTTTTACGGTTATTAAATATGGCTAAGACTCAGTCTAGAGGTAGAAGAGCCGAGAAAAAGGCAGAGAAAGAAGCGTTTAGCTTCTTGAATGACCCTAAGTCTGAGAGTGAGCCACCTGTTGAAATTAGCAAGACAACGTTTTTTGGTTTAGTTGATGCAAATGAACTAGACTATTTCAAACAAGCAGAACAGACTTTAAATGTTAATGTCTTTGAAAGTGAAGGGGAGCGCAGAGGATTTACAAATTCAGTTCTTGAGGAAGCAAAAGGAAAGGAGTTGAAACTTGTCACAAATCAAATTTGTTCCAAATTGATGGAAAGATTAGTATTACTTGCTAGCGATCAACAATTAAAAAACATATTCAGACTGTTCATAAACCATTTCTTTGAATTATCACATCATAAATATTCATCTCATGTTCTTGAAACGTTGTTCGTGAGATCAGCAGCTTTGATCGAGAAGGAGATTGCAGGAGTAAAAAATACTGAAAATGATAAAGAGGAAGAGTTAGAAGAAGAAGAGCAGACAATAATAACGATGGAATCATTATTTAATTCAATGGTTGGTGAATTTAAGCCTCATTTAAAAGCAATGGTGACTAATTCATACTCTTCACATGTGCTCAGATTACTTATTTTGATCCTTTCTGGTAAGGAATTACCATCTACCACTACTTCAAACTCTGTATTACGTTCCAAGAAATCCAAGATCGCTAGAAAAATGATTGAAATCAAGGATAATGAAGATTTCAATAGAGCTTTCCTGACACCACCATCATTTAAGAATCAATTGAAAGACATATGTGCCACATTAAGCACAGATCAAGACTCTAGAAGTATGAGAGAGCTCGCCATTCATAAAGTCGGTTCACCAGTCTTACAATTGCTTCTTCAAGTTGAAGGAATCGTAGATAAGGAAAGAACTCTTTGGTTTTTGGTATTTGACTCCGGTGAAAAGCAACAACAAGAAGAATCATTTGTTGAATATTTATTATCTGAATCAGTTGGTTCCCACTTTTTAGAATCAATTGTTAAAAATACTGGAGTAAGATTGCCTTATATCGAAAGATTATTTGAGTTATATATGAAAGATAGAGTGTTGAAATTGGCTAAGAGAACTAAAACAGGTGCCTATATAATCCAAGCTTTGCTTCAAAAATTAAAGCCAAGAGATGTTGAGTACATTTTAGACGAACTTATTCCAGAATTATCAAATTTAATAACTATCGGTGACATTCAAAACTTATATTTACTTGAAGGTATTATAGATGCATCTTCAAATAGAGGAAACTATAGGAAGACTGAAATAATTGATCATTTACTTAAGGTCTTTGCTCCTAAATTCCACAATGAAAGAGAAGAAAACACATCTGAGTTTGTTGAAAATATGTTATTACTTCAAGGGTCTACTCTTGGAAACAAAAAGGATGATTGGCCAACTATGGAAGAAAGAAGAAGATCTTTGTTTTTAGAGAAATTGATGGAGTACGATCCGATCTTCGTAACTTCCCTTTGGAATAGTTTTCTTTCTATGAAAGAGGAGAGATTCATTCAAATGTGTTATCATGGTGTTTTCTCACATGTTGTCCAAGAGTCCCTCAAAGTTACGCCAAATGAACCAAAGCAGATACTTATTTTAAGGAAAAGAATATTGAACTTGTTCCAGAATCAAATCGCAAACTTAGCTTGCAACTCATATGGATCTCATATTGTTGATAAATTATGGGAATTCACATTGTTATTACCAATGTACAAAGATAGAGTTGCAACAGAATTAACTAATGAATCTCACAAAGTTAAAGAAAGTACTTATGGAAGATTAGTTTGGAAGAATTGGCACATGGAACTCTTTGCGAGAAAGAGACAAGATTGGAGGGTAATTATCAAAGAGCAACAGGAAGGTTTTACTGAGAATCGCGAGAAGAGGCCAGTAGACATCAAAATGGAGAGATTAGCCGAAGAGAGAAATAGGTCCAACCAAGATGAGGGATCAAATAAGCGTACTATTGGAGATTTTGACAGTTTCAACAAAAGACAAAGAATTAGAAGGTAGGCATTAAAAGCATTGATATATATATATATAAGTAATGTCAATTTGGTATATCTATTTACATGTAGTGATATGATAATTACTGAGCGCCTCTACACTCACTTGTGTTGGACTTTCAATGACAGGATCCACGCTTGATTGATTTTTTGGGAAGGCTATGACATCTCTAATTGTAGAGCTACCAACTAACATTGCACATATTCTGTCGAATCCCAATGCTAGACCAGCATGCGGAGGACATCCCATACTTAAGGCACGTAGTAAATGTCCAAAAAGTTGATCATAGTTTTGAATACCCAAGATATCCTTAAAAATAAACTTTTGAAGTTCAGTATCATGAACTCTTCTAGAACCTCCACCAACTTCTACGCCATTCAAAACAAAATCGTAATGCTCGCCTCTGGCCTTGAGAGGATTACCATCCAAATGGTCATAGTCTTCTAGTTTAACCATGGTAAAAGGATGATGTGTCGATTCAAACTTAGAAAAGTCATAAGACGGAAATTCGGTTCTCAGATCCAGTGAAATTTCAACAGGATTAAATAGAGGGAAGTCAACCATCCAACAACCCACAAACAAGCCAGATTCATCATTGGATTCAGAAAGAGATCCCGTCTTAGAATCTTTGATTTTCCTCCTCCATTTGTCAGGATATTGTTGTATAGCCAACTGACGGAAACGTCCTAAAGGAGTAGGGTTTTCATAAGGAAGTTCTGCTCTTGTTGAAAATGCAAGAATATCTCCAGGAGAGATATTAAGAAGTGTTCCTAGTTCCGCATCATCAAATCCTTCTTTCAACTCAAAGAAAGAGCCTTGTAAGAATTTATGATACCAATTCTTACAGTCATCATCATTTTTTATAGCCAAGACAACTGGATTCCTTCTAGTGTAATTCTTAGGGTCATTGAGTGCCTTAGGGATTGAAAACTTTTGAGATGGATCAAATGCGTTTTTCAAAACGCATGCTTCAACAACAGGAAATCCTTCATTCTTCCTCGAAATAAAGAATTTTGAAAGATCTATAAATGAAATGGAACTTCTTAAATCTGGTTTGTCAATACCATATTTAGTTAATGCGTCAACATATGTCATTTTAAACAATTTAGCTTCGGGGCCCGAAAGCTCTAAATGTCCTTCATCAGTCAAACGATAAATTGGAAAACCACCCACATCTTTCCAAATTCCATGTACCAAGTCCTCAACAACACCCATAACTTGCTCTGAATCATTAATATAGCTCATTTCCAAATCAACTTGAGTGAATTCGGGCTGTCTATCAGATCTTAAATCTTCATCTCTAAAGCATTTTGGAATTTGGAAATACCTAGTGAAACCAGAACTCATCAAAATTTGCTTGTACTGTTGAGGAGATTGAGGTAATGCAAAAAACTTATCTGGGGTTCTCGTAGGAACTAAAAACTCTCTTGCACCCTCAGGTGTCAGTTTGAACAAAAGTGGTGTTTCAATTTCAGTGAAGTCATGGCGTTCAACCAAAAATCTTCGGATAAAATGTGCAGCTTTACTTCTCAATTTTAATGATCTTTGATAGAATGGAGTTCTAAGCTGAAGGTATCTGAATTGTGGAGGTAAGTCTTCCGGAGATGAATGCTTTAGTTTGTCCAATCTTGCAGCATCTAAATTAGAAGAATTGAGGACTTTATAATCATTGACCAACAATTCCCATTCTTTCTTCTCGTTATCTTCACCACTTCTAGTTTCTTTCAACTTAACATAACCACTAACACTTACTGAATCTTCTGATGTAGCATATTTAAATACATCAAAATACTTCTGCTCGGTTAGGCCTGGACTCATCAAAATTTGTACAATATCGCCATTTGTATCTCTCAACTCTCCAAAACTTCTTGTGGTCATGATACGAGGCTTCCTATTAAGATGCCCATGTAATGTCACCAACTTTCCTTCTTCTTCTAAGTGATCTTCTAGATTTTCATTGATTTTTTTGATTGTATGGGTAGCAACAGGAAAGCTAAATTTTTCGAAAATACCACCTTTTGTTGGTAACCTTGAAGTATTTAAGCTTCTACTAGAGAACTTCAAAGCATTCTTAACTATATAATGCCTTAATAGCATTAAGGTTTTGTTTGATCTATTCAACCTGTTTATATTTATAGTTCTCTTTACTGTTATGTCATTTGGTTAAATTACACGACATAATATGCTAGAAGCACTTGAACTATCAATGAACTTATATTATTAGCGATGGTGAAATTCTTCTATTAACGTTAATAATAAACAACTCAGAGCTGGTTATTGATTGAACGAGTCATGATATCAGCTAATTCTATCAGAATTAGTAAGCCCATACTAGTTTTGATGCTATGTATCAATGTGATTTGTCTTACTATCGCGTTAATCTACTTTACATCAAATGACTATGTTAAACTGGAAACATTATGGTCAGGAATACAAAGTTTGAATAAATACAAACCATCATATACATCAGCAAAGAATGAACTTGATGTGAAAGGTCATATAATTGAACCAGGTAATGTTCAGTTTAAATTCACTAATCCTATGAATATGAAAGGTAATCCAGCTGAGATTTTAGCACAGAACATGGAGAAATATGAAAAAGAAATGTCGAGAAGTATACATGAACCAAAAGACTTTGATATAGAGAGTTTGAGGCCTCCAGAGGATATGGAGAATTACGAACATGCAAATGCCACCATAATATCATTGGTAAGAAATTCAGAAGCAGCCAATATTGGAAGGTCAATTAGAAAGTTTGAAAGGGCTTTCAATTCTAAATTTAATTATCCATATACATTCATCAATGACCAACCATTTACCGATAGATTCATAAAGAAAATGAGAGGGTACAGTCAGGCACCGATGTACTTTGTTCAGGTTCCAAAAGACCTCTGGAATAAGCCTTCATTTATTGATACTGAAAAAGAGAGGAAGGCAATGGAAATATTAACAGAACATCATGTTGCATATGCAAAATTAGGATCATATCATAATATGTGTAGATTCTACCTGGGAAATTTTTACAATGTTCCTGAATTACAAAAATTCCGTTACTATTGGAGACTTGAACCAGGGGTAGACTTCTATACAAATATAAATTATGATGTGTTCAAGTATATGGAAGGCACTGGCAAAAAGTACGGATTTACCATTGCGCTATATGATATTGATGAATCAGTGGCTACTCTTTGGCCAGAATCCTTGAAGTTTTTAAACACAGGGGACAATTACAAGTATGTAAACCCAAATGGAGCATTTCAATGGCTCTTAGAAGATCTTCAGAATCCTAAGAAAAACAAAGTTGCCAATGGATATTCTACATGCCACTTTTGGTCAAACTTTGAAATTGGAGACATGGATTTCTTCAGGGGTGAAGCATACAGTGAGTGGTTTAAATATTTAGACTCCACTGGAAAGTTTTACTATGAAAGATGGGGTGACGCACCAGTACATTCAGTGGGGGTATCTCTATTTGCCGATAAAAAAGATGTTCACTGGTTTAGAGACATTGGATATTATCATGATCCATACTATAATTGTCCAAAGTCACCACTGTCACTAAGATGTCTGGTAGGAAAATTTAGTGTTTGGAAGCATTTGAATGATCAAAACTGTATGCCTAATTGGATTGATTTCTCTATTGATAATCCTGAAGACATATATTAAACAATCACCACCATTACATTAGTTCATTATTTAGACGCATCCAGCGCTAAACTAAAAGTAACATTACGACTTGAATTGATAAATTGTAAATTTTCTATATGCTGACAGTAGGTAAATCTAAATCTCTACTCATAGAACATCATATACTACCTCTTACCAAATATATAGTGTCCCCATTCTTGATTGCCTTGTCACACCTTTCATGAGTCCCTACTAATATAGGCTTCTCACCAGCAACCTTAAATACATTCAACTTTTCTTGAGAATCATTTGTGGAGTTATTAGAATTACTGATATGAAGATGATCTGCCATGGAATCTAATGCCCTTCCTACGGGCCATGCACTGGAAATATACAAAGGCTTTCTATCCTTTTCCACGTTGATTTTTGAGAACAACTCATCCTCTTGCAGTTCAGACTGTCCCCTTTGAGGATTGACGTATATACACCACACATAGATCTTATTATTTGCAGTAATCTTCAGATCACCTTTCGCTGTTTTTCTCAAGGTTGATAACTCAACTATCTTAGTTCTTGTTGGTGATGAACCAAATAGTTTACCTATAGTACCAACCTTGTTGCTCCTGTTCTTTTGTAAATTCAAGAACTTGTTAAATTTGGAAAATGCATTAGGTGTCTTCAATGCAATATCACCAACTCTGAACTGTTTTTCGAGAATATTGGTGGGTTTGGGAGTCGAGTTGTTTATAGACTGATCAAGCTTTTTCTTATCAGCATCTCTATCTGGGAAAAATGATGCAGCTGCCGGACCTGAGTACTTTTGTCTTTCCTTTCCATTCTGGAACTTATTTAACCCAGAACATTGGTGACTTTCAAGTGTACGGTGATCTGAGCAATATACTAACTTACAGTATTCACATTTGAATGGAAGAAAGTCCAATTTCTGACATTTGGAGCAATTTTGCCCTATATCTATAATACCTCCCTCTTTGGGTGCTAATGATTTATCCACAAATATGTTCTTATTTATCTCTGCTTGGGACATAATTTCTTCTAATTTGAAATATAATACGATATCTAGTTTACTCTGATTATAAGGTTTGCCATACCATTTAAATATATGCCAAATCTAGCTGACGGTGGCGTAGTGGCGACTAAATTCTATGTTTTGATACTATATGCCATAAGTGACCGATTATGTTTAAATGCACTCTCTGAAAAAAAAAGCCATCGAGATATCAAAAGATATCAAAAGATATATTCTATATAGTTCTATAAAAGGTCAAATTAGGAAATATGATATTTGACTTGAATGTGCCATGGCCAGTTAATAACTATGCTTCAAAACCGACACCTCAACAGTTAACTACTCTTAAAAACACAATTGTGACTTTGTATATCTTGGGTTATACTCACATAGCGATCAACTTCAGTTTGAATGAAAATGTTAAAATACCAACAAATAACTCTCAAGAGATCAATCCGATCCAAATTGAAGAAATAACTAACGAATTAAAACAATACTCGAAGTTACGGATATTTTCAAGGGTCACTGTAACAATCAGCGACCCTTCACAATGCCAGGGACTCTCGAGGTTGCAGAATCGATTTGATATCATTGCAATCCAACCATTAACCGAAAAGGCACTTCAGGTTGCTACAACTAACTTAGACATAGACTTGATATCGTTTAATATGAGCAACAGGTTGCCATTTTTCTTGAAACACAAGACAATAGGAAGCGCATTAGACAAGGGAATTAAATTCGAAATTAATTATTCTCATTTGATTTCAGGACCAGCAGGATATACAGTGCAAACAGCTAATGATAACATGAACTTGAGCACTACAGCTGCATTAGGAAGGAAAAACTTCTTTAATAACGTTTTGCAGTTGATACGAGCTTCAAGGTCAAGAGGCCTAGTAGTATCAAGTGGTGCAACCAAACCATTACAATCCAGAAATGCTGATGATATTCTCACATTGCTAAAGACTTTGGGATTAGACAACAGTAGAGCCAAAAGTTGCATAACAGACAATGCTGAGAAAGTGCTTATTTCTGGCAGATTGAGAGTTAAATCATACAAACAGACCATACAGATTGATAATAATAACGATAATGGAGATGTATTAATAAATAATGATAGAGAGAATAAAGTTAATAAGAATGATGCAAATGTATACAAAAAGAAGTTGAGTGATACATCTAGCGGACGCTTATTAAAGAAGCAAAAAACTAAATAAATATGCATTATAATTTCATGATAGAATGATTCGTGATAATTTATAGATTCAACTATAGTAGTTAACCCTTTGTGAAAATTTCATTTCACATTTCGGGGTTCTGTAGTCATTGATTGCAATCTCAGAGAACCTCCGTTTTCTTTAATTTCTGGTCTTGGTCTTCTTGGCCTTTTACCAGTTAAGAATATAGATGGTTCTCTTGCCCGCTTTTTTGGTGAAATAGAAATACTTGAAGGTGATGGAGGAGTCCGTGAAACAGATGGAGTAGTATACACATGATTTCTGTTGCTTTTCTCGGGCAGTTTGATTGTAGAATTATTAGGGACCACACTTGAGCTCGGTATTTGCATTCGGACAGATGCGTTTCTACTGGGTAGTTTGACGGAGCTAGACTTAGGCGGTCGTATGTTGTAGTCTTTGAAGGCATCATAAGGGTCATATTTTCTAACTTTTTGTGCATATCCAGGGAACATAAGTGATCTATTTTGAAGATCTTTTCTTGCTTTCAGCAATATGGAGTTCTTTTTTAAGCTGGAATTCATTCTAGTACTTGTAGTTGTGTATGAACGACTTCTTTTCACAGTGGGATCTCTCAAAAGTTGAGGGACTGATACAATAGAATTTGCTGACTTTTCCTTTTTTAACTTCTCGGTCATTTTTCTTAACCTTTCAGCTGAGTCATTTCTTAAAGACTCTCTTTCATCATTGTAGCGATAGTAAAGAGCCTTGTTGGGCATGTCATTGACCTTTGATGTCACTTTTCTGGGGGCTGGAGGCCTATCGGGAAATTCCTTCTCGATAAGAGCTGGCCATAAGTCATCAGAAAACGGAGTGATCTGGGGACTTTGGCTTTCTATTTGGTTCAATTGTTTAGCATTCATCTTCTTGAGTACAGGCTTAAGTAGGTGGAATGGAGTATTTCCCACATCCTGCAACTTGCTCACGTTCTGAACACATTTATTCGTAGCCACCTCAACTAGTTTTAACAATCTTCCTTTCCTAGTGGGCGGCGCTTTTTCGCTCATTATTAACACTAAAGATATTCCTTTATACCAATATTAATATTCTTCTAATGATCTAAATTAAACACTTTCCATGATTTATTTGGAATTTTGCTATCTATAAAGAGAAATGTTGCTAAATGAATCTTTCTCAGATGAGGTTACAATAGTTTCTAATCTACAAAGTAGTGTAAAAGAGATCAACCAATGTCTCTCGAGCGACATTAAAAACGACATTAGCGGAACAACGGCTTTAACGGACAGTGCATCCCGTGCGCGCCGTATCGGATATAAGCTTTCTTGTACGCGTAAGACTGTTATACTCATCTGGGTTTTAAAATAACGGTTCTGCTAGTTAGAACAGTGAAAGAAGTTTAACTTATGGCTTCTGGGTTTGATAGAACATCCTAGATCATTATACAACACCATACAACCCACCAAATCATCCAGAGCTATGTTTAGTAAATTAAAGAGCAAAGATAAGTCTAAGACTCTGTCTCCAGTACCAGAGGCAAATGGCAAAAGCGAGGTGGAACATGTTTATGTGCCTTTCATAGAACCATCTAGCAAGTCCAAGATTCCGGAATTACCAGAGTTGAGCAGTGAAGAACAGACTAAATACGATCATGTATATGAACATTTTGCAGCCGAGGGCCTTAAGGTAGCAGTTAGTGAAGATAACCACAAGAAGCAGGACGTTTCACTATACGAAGATCTAACCGATGCAGAGAAAGCATGGTTAACTAGGGAATGTTTCCTCCGATACTTAAGGGCCACCAAGTGGGACTACAAGGAAGCAATAAATAGGATTGAATTAACGTTAGCTTGGAGGAGAGAATTTGGCATAGCAGGAAACTTTGACAAAGATAACGTTGTTACAGGAGACCTTTGTTCTCCTGAGAACGAGACTGGTAAGGAGGTAATTTTAGGTTATGACAACGATGCTAGACCTTGTTTGTATTTGAAACCTGGTCGTCAGAACACAAAGACTTCTTTAAGACAGGTTCAACATTTAGTTTACATGTTAGAAAGAGTTACTGACTACATGCCGCCAGGACAAGACTCGTTAGCATTACTCATTGACTTCAAAGCATCACCTGTGGGAACTCAAGGTGGTAAAATTCCTCCAGTCAGCACTGGTAGACAAGTGCTACACATTTTACAAACCCATTACCCAGAAAGGTTAGGTAGGGCTTATTTAACTAATATTCCATGGTTAGGATGGACTTTTTTGAAGATAATTCACCCATTTATTGACCCATTAACTAGGGAGAAGTTGATTTTCGACGAGCCTTTTGCAGACTACGTTCCAATCGAACAATTAGATAAAGACTTTGAAGGAGATGTTAATTTTGAATACGTTCATGAAAAGTACTGGCCAGCAATGGTAGAAATAGCCGAAGAGAAGAAGAGGAAGTACATTAAACGTTTTGAAGCTTTGGGCTCCAAGGTAGGCTTGAGCGAATATGACCTAAGAGGCTCTCTGGAGGAGTTAAAATACCCACTTCCTTGATTTTAATTTTATTGCAAATAATATTTATTTCTAGAGTGTATAATACATATGGTCAATCATACGAAAGGCTTTGCTGTTTTCCTCTTTTCAACTAATCCTGTCTTGGAATTAATCATATGTTGCCAATCTATAGGATATAAAACATCACCAACACCGCCTTCACTCTTTGCGAAGACAACACCTAAATCACCTCTTGCAGTACTCAAATAGTAATTAGAGCCATCTCCTAAAGATATGATTACTGCTCTAACAATATCACCAGGTTTGAACAGCTCCACTAATTTAACTTTATCTCTGTCTGTTGATCTAATATCTTGAGACCTTATAATACCTCTATATGTTTCTCCTAAATCTATAGCTACTGCATTCAATGGTGTACTTTGTCCAGATGCAACTGACTGGTGGCTAGACAAGTTCTGTGAACCTCCTCCTGGTGGAACTGAAAGATGGGCTGAATCTCCATTTGCACCTATACCTTGATCTTGTAAAACATTACCATGTCCTTCTACAGCCAAAACTTCGCAAGATGCATGCTTTTGGTTTATTCTCAAGATTCGTACTAACACAACATCGTTTTCCTTAGGGAGATTTATAGAAGATCCTGGTAACACTTCTTGTTCATTCATCTCAGACTGGTGTGCAATGTAGGAATTATTCCTTGGACTCACACTCACAACGTATTGTTTCGCTGGCTTTGAATTCCCATCATCCTCATTTATGCTATTATTCTCCAATTCCTTGGTCGTTATACTACCTACTCTGGTAGATACAATAATTGATATTCTTTTCGAGTGCTCTTTGCTTTCTGTCTCATATGTTGTAGTACCTGTTCCTGCCAAATATTTTTCCACTTGACCACTCTCTTTATTCAACCTAAATGCTGGAGTAATATACTGGCCTGGAATGGCCTTCTTACCCGAAGCTTCTATCATTTGTCTTCTGCTTAGTTACTCTTTATAGTAGTAGGAAGTTTGAAAATTCAAATAGATCTTTTTAGTGAAAAATCAAAACCTGCATATAGAGCACAACAGGCTTTTCTCAATGAGATGCCTAATAGTTAATATCTTAACTAAGCTAACTATAGCTATAAATGTTATATACATCTAAATAAAAAAAATGTCAGAGTATCCGGGATATATTAATGGAGAGCCACAAACAATTAGCTTAAAAGAGTATGATATAGCTCCATGGGCAGACAAAACCTGCGTCGATCGCAATGAAAATGGTTATGTAGTTGTCGTTATGCAAAACCCTGAACAGATTGTTGCTAAGATTGATAGTAAAGACTATGATGTTTTGAATAGAATCTTCAATAGTGCACACCAGAACTATTCAGAACAATTAGTACAAGAAAAGCTCCAAAAAGAGAAGGAAGAGCAAGAAAAAAAAGCAATTAAGGAATAAAGAGAACCAGTGAAATGTTTAAAAAAGTCATGCATTATATATTAAACTTGATACTATCTTTAAGAGATGCTTCTTGAACAACCATATTATATGAAATAGACAAGTAGGATTGCAAAAATCAAAAACAAAAGTGAACTGAGTTATGTAGATTTATTAAAAGAAATGGGTAAAACATCTTGAACTTTCATGAATTTCCATTTGTCCCTTCATATGGTTTAACTCCTCTTTGATTTGTTGTGCTATCAATGGGGTCAATTGGTTACATGTAGCAGTGTCTGGATGTCTATCATACTCCTCATCATCATATGTATCATAGAGTATAATCCGTGAAGAGAATCTAACACCCTTAGAAGGTTTTTTGGAGATTGTTGGTGTACCCATGGATAAATGAGGTGATCTTTTGACTTTTCTTGAGATTAATGAACTCAACGACCTTGGACTTGAGTTGGTACTTGAGATCGAAGGAATCCGATTATGTTTGAAGGAAATTGATGGAGGTTGAATATATGAACTCAAATTCGACTTACTGGATTTTGGAGTGACACTCTTAGGGATGACATCTGATTTCAGTTGTGTAGTGACGTATCTATTTTCTTTATCCTCTACAGCCAGATTATTATCATGTCTCAAAACATGATCGTAACCAAGGCTTTCATCTTCTTCGTCTGATGATCCAAAACCTCCACCAACTTCACTTTCAGGGAAATCAGAATCCTCATCACCAAATGATATATTAAATGATTGATGGCTCTCGCTACTTCTGACTTGATGCAGAGCAAACTTGTTACCAAATGATGGGCCCTTTAAACCTCTAAATGACATAGAAATTGGTCTGTTGTTGAATGTACTTTTTCCATCTTCATCTATTAGTGGTGAATTTGATGCAACAGACAATTTGTAAGCTGATTCCAAAATAGGAGATGCATCTATAACGGGACTCTTTAATGATTCACTTTCGTAATCAGACATTCTATAATCAGGGGTATCATATTTATGTTCTTCATTGATGATTCTCGACTGAGATGATGAATATTTGTTATCTGGATCCGAAAACCCATTAGAATAAGATACGACTGATGGTGGAGTATCTTCGGTTGGGGGTGAAGTATTGATCAGAGCCTGCAAAGGAGTCAATTCATCTTCATGATTTCCTGAAGACAGACTGAGAAGTCCTCCCTGAGAGTTAACAGATTGTGTTTGAATAGGTGTATTTTCAAGAATTGGGGAATTTCCTTCAACTGGAGTGTAACTGTCTCCCTGAATAGTTACACTACTTACATCTTGTATATCCACATTAACTTCTGTGACCAGCTTCTTACCTTCATTGTAACCTGGAGTACTCCCATTACTTTGCATCGTAGAATCATCACTCACTAAAATAGGAGAGTTTTCGTTACCAGAAGGAGCACCATAGTCAGTAACAATAACTGGTTCTGTAACGGGCTCTTCAAAAGTAGGAGTACTCTCTGCAGCAGCTGGAAGGTTCTGCTCAGCGAACACAGGAGATTTATCAGCAAATTCAGGTGACAGATAATCATATAATGGCAATGCTATCTCACTGGAAGCAGGCTCTTCTGCGTCGGAATTTACTTGGATAGGAGATCTTTCCACTTTCTGCTCTGGTGTAGTTAAAAGGTCAGCATCACCGAAGTCAATGTAGTTAGTGAATTCTTCGAAGTCGTCAAAATTCTCCATGGTGTTATCAATAGAGGCAACTGGTACATCATAGCTATTGATATTTAAATTCTTTCTTGAATTAGAATTCTTCAAAATACTAGTTGATCTAGTAATACCAGTTGGTGGCCCTTGTCTTTGAGAATCACCTTCATACTGAATGTTTTCATCACTTTTATCAAAATTAATAAAAGAATTCCTCTTATTTGATTTGATCGATCTCATGGATCTAGATCTTTCTAAGGAAACGATACTTTCAACCTCTTGTACACTTAGTGATTTTGGAAACAAAACCTCTCCAAGTAATTGGTCTTTGACTTTACTTTGAGGATGGCCCTTATCTTTAGGAGTTAAGTTGATGGTCTTTGCTTCATTTTCAAGAGGAGCAGATTTAGCATGAGAGCCAGCCTTCAAAGTACTATTTTCGGGATTCCTTCCAACATTAAATTCTACATCTGAATCATAAGTTGCGTCAAATGGAGAACCAAAGGATATAGCATCATTGTCAAACCCAATGGGAGAAATTGGAGAAGGAATTTTAGCTGCTGGGTTCAAACTGTGATACTCTGCGTATGTATCAAATGCAGTAGGTGAAACATTCTCATTCGATATGCTTACCGTATCTACCTTTTCTAAGCTTATCTTTGGAACATAAGTACCAGTGTTAGTGTCTCTGATGTAATAATTGTCAACCTCAGTTACTGGCTGTTTATCAGTGATATCACCTAATGAACCTTGAGCGCCATTCTTTTCCGTAGTTATCTGTTTTGTATTAACACGATCAGAGTTGGAATAAATTTCATTCGACGGTATATTATTATTAGGGTTCAGAGCTTGAGGAACACTCACCTGTTGCTGGAATGACTCCTTTGTTACTTCTGGCTCAGTTGGTGGTTGTTCATTGGCCTTCAGTAACTTTTCTGTAGAACCTCTACTCTTTTTGAAGACATTCAATAAAGATGTAGATGTAGGAAGACGTTGAGGTTGATCATTTTGTTCCAAAGGCATTTTGCTACCAAAAGAAATTGAATTGCGCTTTCTTCTAGAAGGCTCTGATTTCGTGTCTTTCTTTTCCTGGTCATTATCCTTCTTTGACTTATTAGTATTAAAGATATTTTTCTTACCTGAAGATTTACTGTCTTTAGCATCCAGACTTGAAAAGACTGGCAAATTGGAGACGGAAAGAGATTTTGATTTCAATTTCACAGGCTTTGAAGGAGGTTCATCCTCTGTAAGTTCACTCAAGGAATGGTTTTTAGATTTCAGTTTAAACAAGGCTCTCATACTAAATCTCTTTTTATTACGTGCTGGTGCTGGTGCTGGTGTTGGCTCGGGCTCAGAAAACTTAGACAAGTCATTCAATGTGTTGCTTCTCCTATGTATTCCAGGGAGTGCTGGCTGGTCCTTATTCTTATCAAAAACGATGCTAAACGATGATTGTGCACGAGCATGTGGAGACTTTCTGGGAGATGCTCTTTGACTTAAGTTAAGAGGACCAAACGATTCCTCTTGCTTCTGTACTGGAGTATGAATATCCTCGATGACATCAAGCATAGACGTTGAATTCCTTCTCACTGTACCATCAAGAGGCTTACTTGGTGCAATTAGCTGTGATTTCTCTACAGCTTCAACTGGAGTTGAAACAGCATTAGTATCCATAATGGACTGTTCAACTTTTGCAGCTTTTATTTCTTGAACAGCTCTTTCTTCAATGGCTTTTTCTGGTATAGAATCCTCCTGTACAGCCTTTTCTTCAATATCCAACTCTTGCTTGGCATTTTCTTCAATCTCTTCTTGTGCTTGTTTATAATTTTTTTCTGACGATGGGTACGAACGATGTGCCAATTTAGAGATTCCAATGGCGTCACTTTCGTCAATGGTCGATATCGATTTCTTCGGATCGCTATAATTAGATCCATGAGATCTAGCTGTTTCAAACGTCTGAAGAGACTGAGTAGATACTCTATGAGGTCCCGTACTTGTATGGGCATAACTAGGATATGGAGCTTGAAAAATATCCAAAGAAGAGCTTTTATCAACAACTATATCCTCTTCTTCTTCAATGATATTAGCACTTTCACCAACTGGTGGGAAACTGTATTTGCTCTTTTCATTAAGAATGTGCTCTAATGCTTTAATCGATGGCGAATTTTTCATATAACTCGTCTTCTCTGCAGATGATAGTCCTCTACTGATGGATGTGGAGGATGTGGAAGGTTTGATACCAATAGAACTCTTTAAACTATGAACATGTCCATCTCCAGAGCTAGTGTTTCCTACCGGGGCATTCGATGAATAGAAGTCATTACTTAATAGAAAGTCCTCATTTGTATCTTGATGGCTAACACCACTGCTCATCTTTGCCAAAAAGATATTCTATTTATCCTGCTAAATGACTTACACTTCAATTGCTTTAAATAGAACTGTGAATCGATCTAACTCTCTGTCTTTCTTGTACTAATTAGTTAGATCTTTTTCCAGCAATTTGTGATTAGTTACAGTCTATCAATAAATGACTAGCTTTGGTTTCGATATATCAAGATTCAATTACTAGCTTATGTTCTCTACGATAACCACTCCTTCCTTAGCCAGGAGTGAAAAAAAGTTCCGATACTTGGTTACACGTTATCCCAAAATGGAATAATCGCGTTTTCAATTTAGTCAGCCATATTAGGCCATAATTGAAAAATAGCGACGAGGCGTGAATCAGGTGAGAATTGTCAGATGGAACTGCATATAGACAATTGATTGAACTCCTTACACGGTTGACTCTAAAACATAAACGCCTATCCTTAAACAGAGAAATCAAGGGCATGATGCTCGGAGGAAACTGTACACGTCGCAGTGCATGGAAGTACTAACTTGACAGCACAGCCAAAGGTTGTGCTCCAAACGCTTTCATGCGCATTACATGTTGCTACTTTTCCAAACAGATTGCGACAGAAGGTCTACTAGAGTAGGTAATGAAAACGCATGTATCACCTGAGTTGCAAAATAACACCTTAAGCAACGCTGCTGCAGAAAATTATAGATGATGGGTGGGGGTGGGGCGTAGCGGTCGTAGTACCTTGTGATTTGAGAGTTTGGGAATCTTAGCAATAATAATGTAAGCCTTGAAGTTATTTCTAGGGCTTGAGAGTGTATTTGCGACATAAGAAGGGGAAATGTGTTGTTAATGACAATAGGTACGCTGGTATTATGCCGCGTTTGTTAGGATTTATTAGAATCGATCCGATATGCACTACATCAGGATTTATGAGGTCCCCCCAATCATTACCCCTACCAGGACAATGGTAATGAGTAGTGGGTAAGGGGTAAGGGGTTATGGGTAGTGATCTATGATTTAATAGTAATAGAAATTATGTATGGAATACCTCTCCGCCCAGCAGTCACGATATGAGAGAGGAGTTTCCTACATATAGTAATTTACTACATATATACGCAAATTCTATCTTAAAAAATTAAGTTTTCGTTGGCGTGACTGCAAGGATGCCATCACCAGCGCCTCTATGCCCATTGTAATATCAGCGTTTTGGTAAAAATAGCCCAAGAAAGTGCCAACGTAGATTGGCATGATGTGTTTTTCGATGGCATCACTCACAATTAAAGTTTGGGACTGCAGATATAAATAAGGTTCATTTGTCCGTTTCCTGATTCAGTTAGATAACAAAAAAAACAGACAACTACTAGAGAATGCGTAAACGCAATAGTCACATATAGCGAGGCTTTTAGACTGACCATCCGTTAATAGGTCTTTTAGCTTAAAACTCAAATATTCTACACCAATATGCATCTCTTGCAGTCTGGTTTGTATTCGACAGGTTAGAATGAATATTATTAAACATGTATTTAACCAACAACTAAAAGTTACATTACGAAAGGCGTGGGCCCTTATCATGAGCGCAAACCCAAACTGCATCAGACAATATAGAATAATCTAAACATTTGCATAATTATGCACATTTTTGTTGTCCGTGTCGGACTTTAAAAGCATGTGATTTTAACAGCTCTTGATTAGGCAAGTTGGTCTTTGCACCCCCACGTCTTAATTGAAGCATTGTTGATATGCAGTCCAATGCCTAACTCTTTTAACATTGGTTATTCCGAAATTGGGCTTGTAGATTGCAAAACATCACGACCCCATGCCATGATAAGCTATTGTGTGATCTCTTTGGGCCGTTGAATTGTTTGATAACGTTTAATACCGAGGCCAAAATGGGAAGAGAGGACCATAGATTGAAATATAGCTTTATATTAGCTCTTAATACTATTACATGATAACTAAATAATTCTTCTAATTCTATCTAAAGGGAGGAACTGAAATGAGGCAAATATAGAAAACAATCACATCCATTATCATTTTTTGTCTTTGACGATATCTTGCGAATCTTGACTATCATTTTGCATCTACGTTTTGCTCTAAACATGTCACAAATCCAAGTTTAGAATGTTGGAGCCACAACACTAGTTAAAGTCAAGGTGGGCATCGACCTGGGGGATTTCAGTATAGTAGCTTTGAAGGGCTCTATTCAAGGCTGGGACTAATTTATCCCATCTCAAAATTCTAACTTCTTTGTCAAACCCTCTAGGCTTTCTGATCTCGTAGCCCATAATTCTTTTGGCAAGTTCAACTCTGTAATCCTGGTTAGTAGGACTTCCTACACCAGGAGTGGCACTAGCAGAAGCTGATTCGCTCATTCTGGAAGAAATTGGTTTCTTGGACCAGAATGGAACCAAATTGGATCTCACTCTACCTCTTTCTCTACGTCTTTCAGCAGGATCTTGTGATTGAATTCCAATCAAAAACTCAACAATCTCCACAACTTCGACAGACGTGATGTAGTATTGGTAAGCGAATCCATCAACTTCATTCTTGATGTTGCTGGAAGAAGCATTGCCCTTCTCATCGTCACTGCTATCAAAATCATCATTTGCTTTAACAGTACACTCTAAACAAGACACCTCAACAACGTCGACGTCATTATGGGGAGGTAAAGTGATTGGATTCTCATTTGCAGCTCCGACAATAGAAAACAGAGCAGTCAACTTGGCCCCATTTTGGGTTCTTTCTATTCTTATAATTCTTCTTCTGTCTTCTTTTTCTGCTGGTGACCACTTTGGAAAACATATGTCCTTAACATCGGCACCAATTAACTGCAAGTCAACAGGTAAGAAGACAGCATCGCTATCAATAGATAACTTAGGTGGTCTGGTGTAACAGCCTCCAGCAGAAACACCTCTAATCACTCTATATCTCTTCTTACCTTTAGAATCGACTTGTGGCTGGTAGGAACCAACAGCTTGATCTTCCTTCTTAATCTGATTCTCTGAAACCACAGGGAAACAGTTAAATTCAGAAGATGAGCTCGTGGCACTAAAGCTATTAGGGTATCCTACCATAGGTCTAGCAGGACCCCTCGACCCAAGTGACATCAGTTGTTGAGGGATATCAAATGAACTGACTGATGCCATCGAAGGATTGTAAGCAAACTGAGAAGAACTCGAGTAGTTGCTTCCATCATCACAACTAGTACTATCAGTACTTATGTTATTTGTGCTATTTTGGTCTTTATGAAAACTGTTATGACTATTAAGTGGTGTGGCAGAATGGCTAGGAGTAGCATTCAATGCACCACTATATGTTGGCAACAACACCTCAGCACTGGTGAAGTTTTGGCCATTGTCCAAACTCTCATAATCGACAGTACTGAAGATCTTGTTATTAAATAAATGCTTGTAGTTGTTTGCGTTGTTTCCACCAATGATGCCAGTGTCAATCTGAACACCGTCAACAAGATGATTGTTGACAGAGTACATCATTTGTGGCACCTGTTGTGAAGACACAGTTTGGCTCAAGGAAGGTTCCTGATGCTTATACTGATGCAGATTCTGATGTTGTAATTGTTGTTGTTGTGGAACAACATGTGTCATTTGTTGTTGTTGATGTTGCAATGGAAAGCTACCCATGTCAGGAGAAGCAACACCGGGTTGCAATTGGGAGTTTTGGAACATCGACATAGGCATCTGTGGCAGTATTTGGTTATAGCCACCATTGTATGCCTGTGTTGAGTTCATTAACATGAGTTCTTCCAACGTCGATTCATCGTGGAATTGATTTAGACTAGTACTTGTAATTGGATTACCGCCCACCATACATGAGTAGTCATTCAACGGCAAAGGTTCCAATAAATCAAAACTATCTAAACGGTTAATTGGAGCCGATTGAAGGGTTAAGGAATTCAACTTGGCTAAGTTATTTGGCTTCTTAGGGGTTACCTCAAACGCTGTATGTATTACTGAAGTACTCTTATATGTGTATGAGTGTTCAGTAATTAATTTTGTTGTAATCAATGAATTATCTTGGTTATACTTCCTTCGATGACATTTGTATAGAATACGATTTCCACGTATATATATATTTACCTGTAATCAGGCTCTTCGCAATAGATCACGATAATGAGATCCGATGAATGGCAGTACCCTTTCAAGGAGAGATGATGTCGTTCAGCTTAGGTTACTGAAAGGGGGCTCATGAACCCGTTATACTGTGGTGCACGGCCTACATGTAACTACATACATTGAACAACGCAGGATGCGTCTTGAATAATTCGGCAGGTAAAAAAAGCAACGAATTGAACAAAGAGGCATCGAAGCCATTACTAGTCAAGTTCCTGCATATGTACTGCTCCTCACCTGCGAAACCATGGTTTAGAGTCCATACTTGTTGACGCATGTAGCTGCTCCTCAGGAAATAGTTGACCTCAGCTGAAAAAAGCATACATACGCAGTACCAAAGTTGGCAGGAAATGGCAGCGAAAGATTGGAACGACACTACAACAGCAGAAACAGATACAGTACAGAAACCTTATCTTTAGGATAGGGGGGAAGCGAGAGGGAGGGGGGATGACATTAAGAACATTGTAGCGGATATACGTTTCTCCAGAGCGGGTAAGGCATAGATATACAATAGTTGCGACATCTGGGGCCAATAGCAAAGGGTCTGCTTGGGACGGCAATAGTTGCCTATCAACATGAAGAACCAAGATGACTTCACTTAAAGAAAGAAGGGATCGGTAGTATAACAGGGCTTAGTAACTCCTGAATAGGTAATAAGACCAACTGTTCAACTAAGCAGTGGATATGTAGAAGATCCAAGGTGGGGAAGCATCACACATTACCAAAAGTATGCAAATGTCACGGGTCATGATATAAAAATAGAGGAGTCCGATGAGGTAGTGGCGGTGGACCAAAGAGGAGGGAGACATATATGCACTGTCTGCAGTACATACCTGTCTTCTATTGGTTCATCACAGGGCGCAGGCTCTCCTCAGTATGACCATGTCTGTAAAACCAGTGCCCAACATGCAGTCTATACAGCTGCATACAAGTAAACCGCATGTACTGGTTTTTCCCTTGATCCAAAGGCCTCATCGCGTCGGTAAAATGAGCCAGTTGAAGACATTATGCAGGATTAAACAACTAGTCAGATCACAGTAGCGGATAAACTTGTCGATCCCTGTAGAAAATGAACTACTTTGGAAGCAAGATACCACAGTTTTTGCGCCTCTCTTACTAAGTTCTGATGTTACCACGGTGTGATCTTTGCGTAGGGCTTTCCTAAGGTGTTGTGCACATGTAGATTGGTACTTGTTGCTCTTAGCAAGTAAAAAGCACATGCAAATATTAGATACGTAAAGAGGGCCTCACGTAATTACTTACGAAACTACGCTATGCTCAAAAGCCGTGGGGTTCGTACTAGTATGCCCATAGAGAATATCATATGCGCAATGCTGCTCTTTTACCAAACCAAAGACTAAAACGAATGGATACTGCCCACCTAATGCAGCTTTGTATGACCATGTCCAGCAGTGCCCGGGAGCCATGGCAGCATACATACTGCAATGGTGCTAATTAATTATGTGCGAGTTTGATCCTATAGTTGGTATGTTTTGGTCATTAATGCAATATATCCAGAGCCCTCTGCGGCATCTGACTAGTGGCTACGCCATACGGCATTTTTGACATGACTTCGCGGGTCCCGACACAAAGAACCGCAGCAACTTCAACATTAAGCGGGATCATTTATGTTTCAGCACAATGGACCTGCATGTTTCATCAGCACATAAACCTTGTACCTAGGGGGCATAGTGCACTATGAATACTAATTCATGATTAGCTCAATAAGAGTTGGCAGAGAAAGAGTAAGCGAATTTTATTAAACACCTCGTTTGTGGAGAATGGTACTGACGATATGACAGACAGCTAGGAGGGGCAACCCCTCATATTCAACGAGTACAGGAGACAATGTTATCTGAATGATCGTCATAATACTACATTCCCACTGTTATCACGATAAGCAACATTGTCACGTCGTCATGGAGGTATTGTAGACAGTTATTCCACCATACTTGCATCGTTGGAATTTGCCGGGAGTACTTACCAGCAGTAAGAAGCAGGCACACGAATTGGCGAGTGAGGAGGAAGAGTACAGTTTCGCGGCGAATGGTATCCTACCTAGGAAGGAGTTGACAAAACAATATGTCCGATGATGCAAACGTAGGCTTTGTGTTTATAATCCCAGTAACAATAGACGTATCTCCCCTATCCAAACGGCTGGTTTGTTCAAGCTGCGTCAACAAAGTCGTATTCAATTGATGCCGCTAACGGGGAACGAGCTCACAAAACGGAAGGAACACAAGACCGGTGGAAAACACGGTAAAGCCCGTTGTGATCTATCGATACAATTATATGCTCCATGACTTCCGAATTCAAATATGCTCGATTTCTGTTAGATTTGATTAAAACGGAAAAAAATTAGAGTATCGCGTCATTTAACGGAACAAAGTATAAAAGCTCGGAGGTATCTAATATAATACTTATTAGACTTTTATTGGTCCAAAGTAAAGTTTCTAAATAAAGCACATTGTAAATTCATTGTAGGTGGGATAATCTTCCATATCTGTGGGATAAGTCTTATGACCGACATTCAAAGAAACTGATATTTAATATATTAGCGAAAATATGTGGCAAGGCTGATAGTAGTACCCCAGAAAAGTTACATTGTTAATTTACTAATAATAAAAGCCATCTTATCAATGGGATAACCCAGAGATCTTCAAGCCCCCACTAATTACTTCATTATTAAAAGATGTCAAGTACTCTAGGTGTGTGGATACGATGCCAAATTGTCCCTCAATAACCCCAGGTTGCGACACCGGTGCAACCGATAACTACGCATATACGTTCAACATATAATATTATTGGAATATAAACAAGCACAATGAACATATATATCGACCGCAACGGCTATTTAAAACTAATCATCTGCATTGGCTAGATTCGCGCTGCTAGACAATCCATACGTTTGCTTTTTAGTTTTCTCTTCTAACCTTGTCAGCCACAAGCAGATAAAGCCATACTTGAGAATACCTTATACAGACTTCTTTTTATCGTACTGGGGATAGTATTTGTTGAACAAGAAGCCATCAAGCAAAACCAAACCTGTGACAATAGAGGTATGAATTCCCAACACTAACTTACTGTCAGTGTTGATTCTATTTCTTTCTAAGTAAACCAAGTAGCCTGCAACGATACCAGAAACACCAACCAAAGTCTGTGCAACAACGACTGGGTTCTTCAACTCTTCGCTAGTTCTGGCCAATACTGTTGATGATTGCTTAACACTATCTTCATAAGTAGTTGACAATATCTTAGAGGCACTAGATGCTTTCTCCTTCACGAAACTAATTAACTTGTCAAAATAAGTCTTACCATCTTTTTCAAGTTCTTTGACATCCTTTTCTAACTCATCATATAATCTTCCTGCTTTGTTTTCAAACTCAGAACCCTTCTTTTCGGCTTCCTTCTTAGCCTTGTTGAGGTCATTCTTAGCATCATTGGCAGCCTTCTTTGAAGCCTTTGAAGCATCGTTAAAATTAGACATGTTATCTTGTTTTCTATTTAGATATAGCTCTTATGACTGTACTCAGATAACTCAAAGTTAACACTAGTAGTTGAGATATATATATGTAAGTGGCAATCTCGATGATTCCTCTGTAGGAAGGGGGTGTGATATTATAGCAATATTGCTATTTTGTTAAGCCTGCATATACCGTGTTTTTTTTGGAATAAAAGGCTCCAGACTTTATCTAAAAGTGGCCATCTATAAATCAAACATGATTGACGCGTTATAATGAAGATACGTGTTGCTATATAAGGAGTATATTTATGGCGGTATGAAGTATACATTAATACATACATACTCATATATATATACTGAGTGTGTGATACGTTCACAATTGTTTACAGATATTCCCGTTGGTAAAGCCGTTTAGGAAGACTATTAGTCGCATGAGTTATCAGGGTCGACTGCGAAATGGCCGGGTTACACCCTAAGCGGTTCACCACGCAAATTGTAGTTTTGTGTAACAATTTCCTGGGTTGGCTTTTTGAAAAAAATCTCAAAATGCAAAATGACACAAAGACAAGGAAATACTACTCAGAAAATTTTTCAAAATTTCTCACTTCAAACCTAGTAATACTTCTTCTTCAACTAGTACTTGTCGATTGAAAACCAACACCCCCGGCTTTCCACGTAACATTCCGGCGAGAATAAGTAAATAATACAGAAATGTCAGCTCCAGCTCCAGCACAAGAAGGTAACAGAAACTTCGGCCGTAACAACAACAGAGGTAGAGGCGGAAGAAGAGGTGGTAGAAGAGACACCGAAGAAAAGGGATGGACTCCAGTCACCAAGTTAGGTAGATTAGTGAAGGCTGGTAAGATCACCACCATTGAGGAGATCTACTTGCACTCTTTGCCAGTCAAGGAATTCCAAGTCATTGACTTGTTGTTGCCAGAATTGAAGGATGAGGTCATGAAGATCAGATCTGTTCAAAAGCAAACCAGAGCCGGTCAAAGAACCAGAATGAAGGCTGTTGTCGTTATTGGTGACTCTAACGGTCACGTTGGTTTAGGTATCAAGACTGCCAAGGAAGTTGCTTCCGCTATCAAGGCTGCTATCGTTATCGCTAAGTTGTCAATCATCCCAATCAGAAGAGGTTACTGGGGTTCCAACTTAGGTGCTCCTCACTCTTTGCCAACGAAGGTTACTGGTAAGTGTGGTTCCGTCTCTGTTAGATTGATCCCAGCTCCAAGAGGTAAGGGTATTGTCGCTTCCCCAGCTGTCAAGAAGTTGTTGCAATTGGCTGGTGTTGAAGATGTCTATACTTCTTCTTCTGGTTCTACCAGAACCACCGAGAACACCTTGAAGGCTGCTTTCGCTGCCATTGGTAACACTTACAGTTTCTTGACTCCTAACTTGTGGGCTACCACCCCATTAGTCCCATCTCCATTGGAAGTTTACGCTGAAGAAGCTTCCGTTAGTAAGAGAAGATACTAAGTTATTTAGTAGGGTATACTTGAAAATGTAAATTCTCCATTAATTCTAAATTACAGTTGTAAATCATAAATTGTGAATGTAACTTAATGTAAAATATTCTTCATTAACTCGTAATATTGGCCATAAAACCTACTCTATCTATTATACAAAGTTTAAAATGGGAAGAAGTTCATATAGAATGCCCCAAGACTTGCTTGTTGTTGACTCATGATCACTCTCTCCATCAAGACTTCGTTAGTCTATGCATCTTTTGTTTTTGCTATTTTTTTTTTTTTTATTTTTTTTACTAAAATTATACTTATACACAAATAAATCACTGCTGAACAGCTTGTTCCATCACTTGGTCTTCAGGAACTGCAAATGCCCTCTGGTCTGTAGAACCAGAAGTACCTTGCTCTTTTGTCCAAGTGTTCGACTTCACTTGTCTACCATCTGGATGAATGAACATACAATTCTTATTTTTACATTCAACACCAAAGCGACACTCTTCAGCAATTGGATGGGAGAAAAAGCAATCTACCCTTATACAGTTTGCACCCTCACGGCATGGAACCAAAGATGTAGCATGTCTTCTTGGACACTGGTAATTTGTGCAAGCTGGACCAAATTTACACTGTTCCAAGGTATGTTGAACCTTTGGAGGGCCTTTAGGTTGTGTTGGTGGTGCTTGATAATTAGGTGATGGATGGGCTTTTGCGCAGGTTGGATCCTGACAATTTTTACCTTCGACACACCATTGTAATATCAATACCTTGGCCTCTCTGTTAGCAGGTGTTGGGTGACCGAAAGGACAGATCTCCTTTGAGCACAAGATACCGAACTTGCAAATACCAAGAGTACCGGTAGACTCTATCTTCTTTCTTTCTTTGTACTCTTGTTTGGAAACTTCCAAATTTGCTATTAACTCTTGATCTTCATCTGGATGTAAATAGTTACAGGTGCCTGGAGGATTCGGACAATTAGGGTAAGCGAAGCAGTTTTTAGTGGGATGTGCCAACTGACAATCTTTGTTTTTACAAAATGGGAAATCTTTGCATCTACCCTTTGGAGCTTTCTGCACAAACGGTTTAACATTATTAATATTGTCACCTTGCATATTCATCGCTTTTTCAAAGTTCTGTGAGTTCCTTAAGGCAAATGATCTTTTCTGTCCACCTTTAACATTACCCTTACCGATTCCGCCACGAGTATTGGTTCGGTTACGTTGCCCTCTTGGTCCAGTCGGAATATTATTGGGGAACATGTTCACATCCAGAGGTTCCTCCAGAGGTTCCTTAGGCGTTATAGTCTGTGTATGAGATTCAATAGGAGCAGAAATAGGCTGATGTGAAGCCTGATTCTGTACTTGTTGTTGTTGTTGTTGTTGTTGTTGTTGTTGTTGTTGTTGTTGTTGTTGTTGTTGTTGTTGTTGTTGTTGTTGTTGTTGTTGTTGCTGCTGCTGTTGCTGCTGTTGCTGTTGTTGATGTACTTCAGGTGCTTGTTCTTGGTTAGCCAATCCAATCAATCGACCTATCTCTTGATAGATACTTCCAACGAAATCTGTATCTATTGGTATATCTGCAATATCTTTGACTTCTGCCACAATCTCATCCGATGTCTTGTTACTAACAATTAACACGATGATATATTCTGCAACATCGTCAGCATCATCACCAATACTAAACTTGTTCCGCAATTCAGCGATCAAATTTTTCTTTAGTTCGATGCCTACTGGTCCTTCTGGGTCAAATCCGAGTGACATCTTAAACAAATATATAACTAATTAATTTATTAGAATGTAATGTACAACAATATATCTTTATATAATCATCGCCATCATCAGAGAAAAAGGTTTGATCACCTGCTTCATAAATATAGTGCAAACACCAAACACGTGATCGGTTTTATAGAATGAAGATTATATGCAAGACCATATGATAAAGCTAATATAAATAGTTGGTTCATGCTAGCTGGAACACATCCTCTGTTAAATTTCCAAAAAGATTTTGAATCAGTCGGGTAATTTTCTCCTGTTCATCTGTGATAGTTCTAGTAACTAAAATGTATGAATATAACAAAACATAGTCTTCGTTTGTTAAATCTATGCCATTATCTTGGAGCGACCTAATATCGTTAAGCTTCACAAGAATTCTTTCTTTAACGTTCTGAACCGAAACTGGTTTTCCAGGCAAAGGGAAACTCAAGCGCATTGCACTGGCAATCAGGTAAAATATGAGGAAAATTCTATGTTCTAATTCTTCCCTTTCATCTCGAAGATAATCTATCACGTATCGCTCATTTACGTTAATTCGAGGATCCACATTAATCAACAAGTTAATGTTCTGAAAGGCATCTAATATGATGGACGTTGATCTAAGCAACTTTTCGTACACCTTTTTAGGAAACGAACCTTTCAAACGAAATTCCAATGGAGCTTGCTTTAACATCGTTTCACATTCTGATAATAGAATTTCTGAACCTGTTTGTCCCTTTAAACCAACTAGTCTGAGAGTATCTTTATCATATTCTAAAGGATCACTGTTCCATATTACACCTAATCTTAACCAAAGAATAGTTAGACCCGTCTTCAACTTTTTTCTTGCACTGTTTGGCAAAAAGAAGGACGCCATCATCAAAGCACAGATGACACCCACTGAAACAGAAGTAAAACGGTGAAAAGCAATTTCACCCACCACTGGATTTTCACCTCCTTCTTGGTCGTCTTCTGAATCATTTTGAATCATACTGTATGAGTACAATGCAGTAAGATTATATGTCAAAAGAATAAATCTACCAAATGGATTGTTCAGCTTCCAATATAAAATGATGTAAAATGAATATAATGAAATAACAAGACCTGTAAGTGAAAGGGCATAAACATTTCCATCTGTAGCAATCCATACTATGTATGCAATGAATGCACCCAAGAATGTACCTATTAGTCTCCACTTCACAGTCATGGAAGTTCCACCTACAGACTTATTCATCATGATACAATAAACTGCCAAAGACCACTCACCTCTCCATTTGTGGAATGTATCCCGAGTACTGGGATGAAATGCAAAAATAGACAAGAAGAATGCACCCAATCCGACTCGTAAACCTACTTGAATGTTGGTTCTCTTGAAAAGGGTCATGAATTTCCATATTCTAGTTGAAATGCTTAGTGACTCTACCTTGTGAAAATGAATTTGGCTCTGTAAATCTTCCAAGGCTTCATCAAATGTTCCTTCTTGCGTTTTTTTATCCTGAGGTTTAGTTTTCCAGATTTCGAAAATCCAATTCCAATTACGGTTTTGCATCTTACTTGAAAAGTAAACGTCATCTAATTTTAAAAGCTCAATAAGTTCTTGGGCATAAAGTTTTAAAAGAGCTGTGAAATTGCCACAGCATGCTGAAACTTCTTCTTGTCCAATCTTATTTATGTGATTTGATGTTTTGAAAATTTCCTGAGAATATAAACCATCTATGGCAATCATCTGCTTCTTATTGTAAAGACTGAGAGCCGTCTCTAACGAGATACGGAGGTTAACTGTTCTATCAGATGCGTCATCATCAGTACATGTAATTTCTCGCAACACACCCTTTAGCGTAAATACAAATGACCTAATAGAGGGAGCCAAATACTGAACAAACGAATTGAAAAGTTGTCCAGGATCATGAATAGGCTCATTGGTCAGTGGTGGCATGACAATACTACTCATATTCTCAACAGATTCAGATAACCTCAATATATCAGACGTGAATGTGCTTACACTTGATGAAGAAGCACAATCATCATCATTATCGTCTTCATAATGTAATATCTTTCCCTGCATTTCTATAGATCCTCGTAAGGCGCGTAAATGCTGGGTTAGTAAAATAGTAGTTTTGACAATTTTCTCTAGTGCTTCCCATTCATGCTTTTTTCCTTGTAAATATAATTCATACTTAGCTTCATGCAAATTTGATCTCAAAAGTGACATATTATTCTTTAAGCGATTGAAGAGTTCGGCATCAGCAGGGGTCACTTTTTCACCGGTTAAGAATCTCCTTGCAAAAAGAGATAGTACTGAAGACATTATATTAAAATTTTCCTCTAAGGCTTTCGTAAGACCATCTGTAGCACTTTTGGGCCATAAGAAGAAACAGACAAATACTGATATAACACATCCAGTCAATATAACAAATAAGGTTGATAATAATCTTTCAAGAGGAATATCTGAAGAGTTTAAACTTCCTTCTTTGACTATTGATGTTACAACTGATATAGAGGCCAAGCTGCATGCTGTGTTAAAATTTTGCTTACCTACTACTTGCTTCATATAAGCGATTAAACCCAAACTTATAGATGAAACAATTAAATCAATAGTATAACTAGTTTCATCCATACCACGATTGAAAAAATACGAGGAAACAGATCTGCATCCGAAGCAAACACTGAATGAAAAAATGAAAGATATCAAAACGAATTGTAATGTTTCATGCATTGATCCTTTTGATCTTGCTGGATGAAAGTATACTGCAACAGTTGCAACAACATGCTTCGAATCGGTTTTCCCTAAAAGAGTGTCGAATCTAGCCCAGTAGACTCCTAGTGAAGCAACAAAATATGCAATTGAGCATTTGAAAATATTTCGAAACATCTCATTATGATAAGTACTTTTTATTAAATTAAATGCAATCAGTAACCTTGACTGGTTATCATGTTGTACCCTCTCAGAATTTCTGTGAGATAACGATGATAATGAAAACGTTCGACGAACACGCTCCCCTGTCCCAGCTATAATGAATGATCCTTTTCTCTCGAATTTTCTAATTCTTGGGTCAAAATTCGTCTCAGTCAATGGAGTCAATTCATCGTCAAAAGCAAGCTCAACATCTAGATCTTCCTCATTAATAGGATTATTCTCTGAGAGATTTAGGGGGTTGTCTTTTCTCACATTATCAGTGCTTGGTTGAATCAGCCCATAATCTGATAAACTCATCGAGTTCTACTAATCTGATAAAGATTCTCAAAACTTATTAATTATATTTTAGACTGAACAAAAGCACTATTTAAAAATCGCACTGCACTTACATCTTAGATAAGAGATTATTAACGTATTCAGAATTATTATTGATACACCTGACATCTAACTATATAAATAGAAAAGCATAAATCATTAGTCATTTAGTCTTAAATTACAAAGCTGTCTCTTTTAATTATTATACCGTGATAGTCCATTATTATGACGGAAGGATAAAATACAGAAAATAGCTTTCTTACCGAGACTTTCGGTAGCTTACTCATCATGATCAAAGCCGATGATTTCTCCAAACAACTTCTCACAAGGTACGGTTGCACCCAATCTTGCACACAACAAGAAAACACCACTCAACTTTCTATGTAATGAGTATGTTTCCTCTGGTGGAGGGGTCAACCTTTCGCTCAACATTACACCAATGTTGTCTCTAACCCTATCAGTGACTGTTTGTTTGCTGAAATCAAAAGGCTTTCCTTTGTTGTTTATCGGAGAGAATGCTTCACCCAAGACCATGACAGAGTCAACATGAGCAGTAACCATGTGTGGCGATTCCAATCCAGTTAAATATCCTAATCTCTTAGAATAATGCTCAACTAAGGCACGGTCTTTCCTGACAGCAGCCTTTAAGACATTCATGTAGTCTTTAACAAAATCGTCATTGAAATCACGAGCAGCACCAAAATCTAAAAGCTCAATTTTTCCTGTTTCTTCATTATACAAAAAGTTCGCCCAGTTTGGATCAGTTTGCATGAACTTAAACTCTTTAATCTCTAATAAACAGAGTCTCATTATATTAGTGGCAATCCAGTCCCTCGTCTTTTGATCCCAATTTCCCTTCACAATTTCAGTACCTCTCATTCTTTCCATTGTCAAAACATGTTCACCACACAATGGGTGGAATACCCTAGGAACCTCGAAAACATCATCATCCTTAAGAATATCCCTAAATCTGATTAAGTTCTGAGCTTCCCTGATATAGTCACATTCCCATTTCAATTCTGTTCTAGCATTGGCAATTGTCTTGTCCAAGAATAAACCAGCAGGTAAAATTGAAGAGGCAGTTAATAACATTAATAAATTGTTTAAATCAGAATCAATACTAGTAGCGACACCAGGATATTGTACTTTGACAACCACTGGGGTCAAATCTTCAGTAACTGCAGTGTGAACTTGGCCAATAGATGCAGCGGCTATTGGGACTTCATCAAATGATGCAAATAAACGTTCTTTCCAATTAGCACCCAAATCATTAACCATAACACGTTCCAATTGTCCAGGGGGCATGTAATGTGCTGAATTTTGAACTCTCAATAAGACCTGTTGAATTTCAGCAGGTAATATCGATGAGTCTTGAAAAGACATCATCTGTCCAATCTTCAAGGCAGCTCCTCTCATCTTGGAGAATTTCTTGGCCATACGTTCGATGTTCTGTGGAGACAAAAAGAGAGACTTCATTGACATCACATTAGTATTTCCAGAAGCATAATGCTTGATACCTTGGGTTGCAGCACCAAGACCTATACCGGCTGCTAAGCTTCCGTAGTGGAAAATTCTAGCTAATCTGGAACTAGGAACATTACTGCTTTCCATATCAGGACCAGACAGAGGCTTCTTCATTCCAATAATTTGCAGTGATCCCATCATTTGACTGGAGCCCGATTTCGAATCAGTACCGTTTCTGGTACGGAGAACTTTCTCATCAGCCCCAGATCCAAAATCATTAGATGAAAAAGACTTCGTGGAGTAAGCACGTTTCTGAGTCTTATGGACAGTCTTGGATCCAGTCTTTCTCTTAGGTACAACTGCAGAAGCTCTTGCTCCTGCTGATTTTTCATGAAGCTCATCCCACATGCTAGCATGCCCATCGCATTGTTTCATAGCTTGTCCAACAAACGTGTATTGGTATTTGGCGGTAAGTTCTCTTCTCATTTCCAGTACCATATTCAGTAACACATTGCGTCCAACATTGGCGATAGCAGTCGCCTCGTATACGCTTTTTAGAGACATATTATTACCGTTGCTTCACGTATATTTACAACCAAGCAATCTTCTATTTCTGTTACGTCAATCTATTCGTTAAGAACTTGACGCTGACACTTCGTCTTACTCGTGTCACAACCTCTAACTCTTGTTGTTCCCAATTTGCTATTCTAGCAATAATAAATAAATTAAGAATGTTTTTTAGTATGATTTCAAAATCTTACCAGCTTTAAAACTTTTAGAGACATGTGCCTTTTTAGTATGCTCTGGTTCTATAAAATAACTTTCCGAGTATCTCTTTGTAGGCAGGAAGTTTCGCTTCGGCCAACCGCTTGCGAGCAAGCTTTTTTTCCGAGGGGATTAAGGCGGGCCTGAAGAAAATTGATACGGCTTGCCACGGTGCACACTGCTGCTTAGAACGGTGCAAAATCCACTAGAGTCTCCGCATCCCCGTTGAGAGCCATTAAATAAGGCGTCAGCTCTCTGAGGCAGTAGCGAGACTACCGCCTGTTTGCGGAAAAATGAGAGAGGTTGCTGGCCTCTAAAGAGACTCCCGATCGCCCGTACTGCCTTGAGAAAAGGCTGCAAAGGCACGCAGGGTGAGAGGAAGACTGGCCAAGCAATCAGGAGTACCGTTAAGGCTGAGTGGACAGATCATTTCATTTGGGACCAGGGATGAAATAACCGATTTTGAATGATAACATGTGGAACAATTACTGTTACTATCGTTGCTACTATTGACCTTGCCATTGGTGGTGTAGGTCGAATTTGATTTCATCAATTGCTTATGATAAAATTGCTTACGGTAGAGTTGCTTAGTATAGAATTGCTTCTTTTGGGATTGTTGTTTATTATACTGTTGACCGATATATCACAGTTGGCCTGCTAGAATAGCTCTGGAGTTGCTCTGAGGTTCTGGCAGTGATAATTAAGCCAGCCAAATGTCCACGTCCGAGCACGATTTAATGAGAGATGAAAAGGCAGGTGACCAGTGCCGCTTGTATGGCGGCCGTTGCGCCCCTGGACAAATATAGAATCAACAGATTATATAATCAGATAAACAAATCATCGCTGCGGTGGATTAGATCAAAGTATTGCCAGTGATTGTGCCATAAGTAGCATTAAAGGAGCAGGTTAAAGCAACGCAATATTTAGACTAATATAACTTTGTGAGCACAGACGACACCATAAGATACAACCGACTGAGATAGGCACAATCAAGCATGACTAAGCGTTACTCTTTCTTGGGAGACAGATCCGCTACTGAAGAGGCAGAGGAAACGGTGAATCCATATGAGAACATCAAACGACAGTCAGAGCTTGAGAAACAGCGGAGGGAAATGTTCCAGAAGTATCATTCTCCCAAGATCATAATTAATGATGATCCCGTTGTTCCTGAATACAAAATACTAGACACTCCCCGAAAGCATCTGAATTACCATATGAAGCTAGTGGTAGTAGGGGATGGTGGATGTGGTAAGACATGTTTATTGGTTTCATATGCACAGCGCAAGTTCCCCGAGATTTATGTGCCCACTGTATTTGAGAATTATGTAACCAATGTCATTTCATCTAATAACAAGATCATAGAACTAGCACTCTGGGATACTGCTGGTCAGGAAGAGTACGACAGATTACGCCCTTTGTCATACCCTGATGTTGATATTCTCCTCATATGCTTCGCTTTAGACAATATTACTTCTCTACAAAATGTAAAAGATACTTGGTTTCCTGAAGTCTCGCATTTTTGTCCTGGAATCCCCATAATATTGGTTGGTACAAAATCAGACTTGAGTGGGTCTATAAATCCAGATTTACCTATACAGGTAGCAACTGAAATCGATGCTATAGGTTATATTCAATGCTCGGCAAAGACAATGTTCAACATCAGTACTGTTTTTAATTTTGCCCTCAATAATTTTCAAAAGGCACAAGAAATGCAAGAACAAATTGACAGAACCTCCAAGAATAGACTATCGAAGGTATTTGGAGGACCTAGCCATTCTCGCGATCATTCAGCAGCTTCTAGGGGCCATTTCAAAAACTCTTCATTGGGATCCAGTATTCTTTTAGATGAACCTTTAACAGAGGATGAATTTAGATCAAATCCCTACGGAAATTTTGGCACAAGTAGATATAATGACGATGAATTTGCATTTACAAGGAAGGATACACCCAAGAGGAGGAGGAGGTGTACCATCTTATAGACAATTGTATTAAAATGTTAGATTAATATATGTAGACCATGTGTACAGTACGTCTTTGTTGCGCGTATCAAGTTATAAACAGTGATGAATCAGAGAAATTTGTAGACCAGGATTGACGATAACCATTTCACCTCACAAAACACATTTAAATAACTCTAACCTTCCAGGTTATTCTTTTCAAACTTGTGAGTACACGTATGAGTCAAGAATTGCGTCAAAGAGGACAGCCTACAGCTGCTACTGTCGATGAGGTTAACTCCTTACCGGTCCTTGATGCTGGTAACTTGGCTAGTGATCATTACAAATCAAAGATGTCTCCTTTAAGATACAAAATAAGGAGTTTCATACTTCCATACATCATATGGGAAACCGAGGTTTTGGCAGTTTGGCAGAAGAGCATTAGACATCCTATACTTGACTTTTATTTTGCGTGGTCTGCGAACTTGGCATCTCATACATTCTACGTCTTAATGCTTCCAGCCCCTGTTTGGTTAGGAAGTACCATGCTTAGAGACTTAGTTTATGTTCTAGGATTCGGAATTTATTTTACTGGTTATTTTAAAGACTTCTTGTGTTTACCAAGACCCAGATCACCACCACTCCACAGAATCACAATGTCTTCCTATACAACCCAAGAGTATGGTGTGCCTTCCAGCCATAGTGCCAACGCTGTTGCTGTCACTTTGGTTATACTCTGGAAACTCATTCAACAGAAAGAAGATATGTCCAAAGGCAGTTTTGTCTCAGCTGTTGCATTTTTGATCTTATACTTCTTCACATTAGTATTTGGCAGAATTTACTGTGGTATGCACGGCTTCATAGATATAACCACAGGGTTATTCATTGGAATTCTCTGTTTTTCTTTTAGGTTCTTCTTTGGACAACTTTGGGACTCGTGGCTTTTAGAATCCCACAATGACACGATTTTAGGTTTGATATTCACCCCAATATTCATAATAGCGGGCTATGTTATGTTGATTCACATTCATTCTGAACCTGTTGATGACTGCCCATGCTTCGAAGACTCTGTTGCATTTGTGGGAGTTTTGATAGGAGTGGAACTTTCTTCTTGGCTCTGCTTCTTAACTCAACATTTGTCAGATAAGAATCCTTACAATGACCCTTATATCGTTTACTTCAATCCACTGGAATCAGGGTTGGTAGCTACCATATCAAGGGTTGTATTGGGTATAGTCTTGGTTGCAATCTGGAAAACTGCCTCCAAACCGATTATATATACAATTTTGCCCCCAATATATAAGTACATTGGTGTGTACTTGCCCAGAAGGAATTACTCCTCGGTAGCTTTTTCTTCTGAGCTGACCAGAAAGATCAGATCACAGTCGATTAATAACATGGCAGACGAATCATTGGCTAATTTGAATAAATTTATCAAAGGAGTTACAGACCATGAACAAGAAGATCATTATGGTCCAGAAACCGAAATAGACTATTATGCTTTGTTAGAAAGCAAAAAGGCTACTGCTGTTAAAGTACCACAAGTATTTAGACCTAGGTATGACGTTGAAATTGTAGGTAGACTCCTCGTTTATAGTGGAGTAGCAACAACTGCTATCTGGGGCTTCATATTTGGCACTGAATTACTCAACTTATAACTACTTTGATTGTTGATTTATAGATCCGATAACCTCACGAAAGATTTAATTTTATATAAGATTCAATTTCATTTAAAATTCAAAATAATAGTAGTTGCAAAATTTCATAAAAAAAATTTAGGATCACACTTATTTCAATTTGGCTGCCAAAATTTAATTTATTGAAAGTCAACCTTATTAGAACAACGAAACCATAACTTCAACTATAAAAATGAAGGAATCGTACAATATGAATCAAACATCCTTAACAAGCAGTACACTGGAATACAAAGATCCAAACTCTCGCCTAAATCAGCTAAATTCTCAGCTAGTAAACTTCCAGATCCATACCAATAAGAAACTAGATATGATCAACCTGAGACTTGAATATCTAAGTGAAAACTTCTCTGAATTGAAGGGCTTACTAAATGGGATAAACGTACAGCTTAACTCTGAGTATGGTCAGAGATTCTCGGAGAACTTAGGCCTGAATGAATCCAATGTTTTTGAGGTTATCAATAAACATTTGACGAACATGAGCAAAGATATGGAGATATTCACAAATAGTAAAACCCCCAGAATCAGAGTTCAAGAGGGTTATATTCCAAGTGATACATATCCCAATTCATCTTTTTCCAACAAGAATTGCACACCAGTTACTATTGGGTCACAATACCCAAGTAAAACATTGCCCACTCAAAACTCCTCCTCATTATACGAATACCATCCTTTAAATAGCAACAACAGAAGTAAGGGAAGTAATGGCTACACACTCAATCATAGATCAGGCTCCAACTTCCCAGGGCAAGACGATAACAAAAGGCAAAAAACCTTGTCAAGTTCTACCGAAATCTCTCCTGATAATAGCGAAGCCTCCATATTCCATGAAGCCAGCAATAGCCTGAATACTTCCATTGACTCAACACCACAATATAAACTAGAAAAGAGTCTTAAGACAATAAAGGAAATATGGAAGGAGTATGAGTATGGTGTCAATGGGAAACCTCCGTTAAAGGAATTAGAGTCAAAGTTTGGAACTAAATGGAGAAATGAAACTGAGCTGAGGACGTTTTTAAGGCGGAAAAAGATATACGAAGTAGTTGAAGGTGGAAAGGCCTTAGGTCTTTCTGAAGATGATGTGATACAAGACTTGGAGGATCACAGGAGCTTCGATTTTAACGGCAGCGTGAAGAAGAAATCTTTACTTTGGCTCTGCCAAAACATCCCTGCTAAGTACAATAATTAATCACACATGTCATCACAATCAGTCTATGTATGAAAAAGAGAAGAGGTGCTCTGAAATTAACAGCTATCAATAGAAGTCAATATTATTTTGTATGAAAATAATCATTCTAAAGGCTATTTCAAACGTATTCTTGTGATATCTCTGAACCATGTAATTCGTAATATCACAATAAGTAAGATGAAATGATTTGGGTTATATACTTGCTCCTACACCAGGGCAAACTGATAAAAACTTAAACTATTCCACTACAAACATGTAATTTGAGTTCTTTCATAGTGTGCAGTAAACCCTGATAACAGATATCCGGCATATAACACATCGATGAGATGCTTACGACTTCAATTTTTTATTGATATTATTGGATCTCTATGATATAATGAATATCAGATTATAATAAATAATTATGGTTTCTAAGGTAGAAGATAAGAAAAGGGAGACCCTGGAAACCCAGGAGAATGAATCAAAAAGGGTCCATAAGAACCCTCCCAAAAAAAAGATAGGAAAGCGGAAATATAAAGCAAAGAGTGTTGATCAAACATCACCATTGGGTGTCTTGAAGTTTGAAATCAAGGACATTCTTAAGAAGGCTGGTTTGAATTCAGATAACATATCAAATGATGTCAATTTGTTATTGAATGATAAGTCAGTCGAACAAGTTTATCACAGAGATGTAAACGATGTTGAGATTTTAAGACTTTCATCAAATGGTGATGGGTTAGCTTTAATCCCACATCCAGTTAGAGAGGATGGAAAGCAAATATGCATAGTTCCATTTGGATTACCTGGGGATTTAGTCCGTATCAAAGTGTTCAAAACACACCCTCAATATGTTGAGTCAGATTTATTGGAAGTTTTGAAACTGTCAGAGCATAGGGACGACTCTTTAATCAACTGTAAATACTTTGGAAAGTGCTCAGGCTGTCAGTACCAAAATGTGGATTACGAGAAACAACTCATATTCAAGAGGTCAACTATCGAAAATGCGTATAAGTTTCTTGCGCCAATTCTCTCATCTAAAGATTCTGCATTACCTGTGATAGGCGATACCGTTCCATCCCCATTAGCATACAACTATAGAACGAAATTGACACCTCATTTTGACTTGCCATATAAGTTGCCGGAAGAGTATCCAAGACCTAGTTTGGGTTTTGGAACAAAAGGAAGGCCAACTTGGAGAAAAGAAGTTGAAGGGGGTAACTTTTCAATTTTAGATATTGAAGAATGCCCAATTGGAACAGATATTATTAATAAGGGAATGAAATATGAACGTGGGAAGTTTGAGAAGGATTATAAAAATTACAAGAAGGGTGCAACAATCCTCTTAAGAGAACATTCACAATTAGTAGATCATGGTTCTATCGAGCAAGACTCTGAAGAAGGTGTTGTTTCAATTGTAAAGAAATATGACGATACTTCAGATATTGTTAAATCATGCGTTACTAAACCAAGACAAATTATTACAGAGTTTGTTGATGGTCGGAGCTTCGAGTTTTCTGCAGGTGAATTTTTCCAGAATAACAATTCAATTCTCCCAGCAGTTATAAGTTATGTTAAATCTAACTTAATCATACCTGGTTCATCAGAAGGTGATCAACTGTACCTAGTTGATGCTTACTGTGGATCGGGTCTTTTTTCAATTTCCTGCTCAGAGAATGTTGCTAAGGTCATTGGAGTTGAGGTGAGTGCAGATTCTGTCAAGTTTGCAGAGAGAAATGCAGCTAACAATAATATTGAAAATGCCAAGTTTATAGTAGGAAAAGCAGAAATGATATTTGCTAGTATTGATACACCTCCAGATAGAACATCTGTGATTTTGGACCCTCCAAGGAAGGGTTGTGATCAGGTATTCTTGAATCAGCTTTCCGACTTCAAGCCAGCCCGTATTGTGTACATCAGTTGTAATGTGCATTCACAAGCTAGAGATATTGACTGGTTCATTAATAACACCGAGAATGGATCGAAATACGTGGTAGAAAGTATCAAGGGCTTTGATTTTTTCCCTCAAACTCATCATGTTGAAAGCGTAGCAGTACTTTCATTCAAGTAGATTTACAATTAAAGTAGCATTTATATAACATTTTCAAACTGTAGTTGTCCTAATATTATAAAACTTTACAGGTTGATGATATATTAACATCATCCTAACAAGGCTCCATGTTGCACCCATTAAATTTGTATCAAATACACGTGATCTAAGGGCTTTTACCCGAATTCAAAAAGGTAGTGAATTTTGACAAAAAATGAAAATTACACGAAACCACGAAGACCTCACTGAGGAACGAAATAGTGAAAAATTTGTAACGCTTATAACCAAATTGATTGATATTGAGTTCATCTTATAACTTTAAACTAGCAAGTCAAAATGGAAAACGATAAAGGTCAATTAGTAAGTTGAATAACACTAAACATCTCTCACTGGAAGGCATAAGGGAATAAAATAGGTTTGATAGGGAGGTTTGGAAAATTTATGAAGAATTAACATCTGAACAAAATTAGAATGATTAGGTGGTATAACTGTGATTTACAATAAAGTATGGATGCTCTGTTCAACCCAGAGTTTAATAATTTGATATTTGGGAGTGAATTTCGAAAACGTTGAAAGTAAAGCGAATATAAGCAAGTACCATGAACTTTTATGATTTTTTTTTGAAAAGTGCATGCAACTTATGAACAACTGACATTCAAGATCACAATAAGAAACAAGAATTTATTAATCCATTTCCTATATCACTTTTAAATCTGTTTCGTTCAGTAAACGGCCTTATTTCTTATCCTCTGAGGTTTTGCATAAGCAACAAGTATACTAACAAATTACCAGGTCGAATTATACGTTCCAAGAAAGTGTTCTGCCACCAACAGAATTATCAAGGCCAAGGATCATGCCTCTGTCCAAGTTAACATTGCTAATGTTGACGAAGAAGGAAAGGCTATCCAAGGTTCTAACACCACCTACGCTTTGTCCGGTTACGTCAGAGCCAGAGGTGAAGCTGACGACTCATTGAACAGATTAGCCCAACAAGATGGTTTGTTAAAGAACGTCTGGAGTTACTCCCGTTAAAGCATGTGCTTCGAGGTACTATAAATCGTTATCTTTATGTGTATAATCTAATGTCATAAAAGGTCTAGAGTTTATTTGTAGTTGGGATATAAAATTATCAATGCACATACCATCATGTATGTGCGTTATTTGTACTTAATCTATGCTTTGTTTCATAACTAGAGGATCCTAATTATTGCTGTGCTTATACTATGAGTTCTGTTTGACGGAATTAATTTTTGCAAGATAGATTTACCGCCATCAAAAACACAAATTATCATGAAAACGCTGTAATTTTCTATCACTATCAAGAAGATATGTCATCTAGGATCTACATATTTATATCTTTTAATCATTCCCTTCTTCTCCGAGTAGGAAATATGTCGAGGATCGTAAGTCGGTAATTTTGCACCCGCTTATAAACTTTGTAAAATTCTTCTACATCCTTCAAACATGTGGGTAATAATGAAGCATATATATTAAGTATAGAGAACAAGATCATAGAACGCTTTATTATACAACGTTAGTTAGCCATATTTAAGTATGACGACTAGGCCAAAGCCAGAACACATCAATTTAGCCTGATGAAGTTTTATGTCACGCATCAAGTTACCCGGAATTTTCTTGAAATTTTTTTTTGCCTTTTTTTTTATTATAGATATTGAATCGAAGCCCTCCTTGTGTAGAAGGTATAAAGTCTTTTGACAAATATTAAAAACTCGACTATTTAAGTTTAGTTTTTTCCGACAAAGATTCATTCAATCTTATATATAAAGTTATAAGACCCATATTAAAGAAATATGTCTAACCAAGCTTTAACTGATGTTGATTCAGGTTTAATCGAAACCAACTACGACAATGTTGTATACTCATTCGATGATTTGCACTTGAAGCCAGAAATTGTCAGGGGTATCTTTGGTTACGGTTACGAAAGTCCTTCTGCTATTCAACAAAGAGCTATCTTGCCAATCACTGAAGGTCGTGATGTTTTAGCACAAGCTCAATCAGGTACCGGTAAGACCGCCACTTTCACCATTTCCGCCTTGCAAAGAATTGATGAAAAAGAAAAGTCTACTCAAGCATTGATCTTGGCTCCAACCAGAGAATTGGCCCTTCAAATTCAAAACGTTATCACCCACATTGGTTTATACTTGAACGTTACCGTTCATGCTTCTATTGGTGGTACCTCAATGAAGGACGATATTGAAGCTTTCAAGTCTGGTGTCCAAGTTGTTGTCGGTACTCCAGGTAGAGTTTTCGATATGATTGAAAGAAGATTCTTCAAGACTGACAAGGTTAAGATGTTCATCTTGGATGAAGCTGATGAGATGTTGTCATCTGGTTTCAAGGAACAAATTTACAACATTTTCCGTTTGTTACCAGAAACCACCCAAGTTGTCTTATTGTCAGCTACTATGCCACCAGATGTGTTGGAGGTTACCACCAAGTTCATGAATAACCCTGTCCGTATTTTGGTTAAGAAAGATGAATTAACCTTAGAAGGTATTAAGCAATTCTACATTAATGTTGAACAAGAAGATTACAAGTTCGATTGTTTGTGTGATTTATACGATTCTATCTCTGTTACTCAAGCCGTTATTTTCTGTAACACCAGATCAAAGGTTGAATTCTTGACCACCAGATTAAAGGCTGAAAACTTTACCGTCTCTGCCATTCACGCTGATTTGCCACAAGCTGAGAGAGACACCATCATGAACGAATTCAGATCAGGTTCTTCCCGTATCTTGATCTCCACTGATTTGTTGGCTAGAGGTATAGATGTTCAACAAGTTTCTTTGGTTATCAACTACGATCTTCCAGCAAACAAAGAAAACTACATTCACAGAATCGGTAGAGGTGGTCGTTTCGGTAGAAAGGGTGTTGCTATCAACTTTGTCACTGATCAAGATGTTGGTATAATGAGAGAAATCGAGAGATTCTACTCTACTCAAATCGAGGAAATGCCTGCTGATATTGGTGCCTTATTCAACTAAGCAATGTGTGCATTTGATTCGGGGATTTGAAAACATACATTTATTTCCAGTAAGCTTTCCTCTTAACTGTCTCCTTTATATAAAAGTTCATCTTACGACGCTTGCAACTACCCATTGGGACTTGTTCAAAAATATATTTTTAAAGTCATAGTGATCATTGATATTTAATTTGGCTTAATAAATAACACTATCTATCGTAATATTTATGTAGGACTAAATTAAATTTAAAGTTTATCAACTGCTATAAACGAAAAGACATAAAATCATAAAAACTTTTGCATGAGTGAAGAGTATCTGCTGCTACGGATGCCTGGATCATTTCCAGAGATACCAAGATTGCAACACCGACTGTCTACAGGGTTATCAAGTGGATCATATGAATCACCTGCTAGCGCAATAATTGATAAGGAAAACCTGAGTAGCTTTGAGAGCAAACAATTATTTAACAAACGGAAGAGACTACAACAGCATCTAATCTCACAATGTGACTCCCTCGTGTATATTTTAGTGGGATTCCAATTTATCAAATATTGCCACTCAGCATGCATCTTGCCTAGTGTTTTTCACATACTACTCCAGAAGTATTTGGGGGGCGAATCTATGGGTAGTGGGACCCATGTAATAGTAGAAGCTATAAACTTCAGAACACGCGACGACCATGAAGCAAGAGAACAAGCAACCAGAACAGTCATTAATCAAACAACATCATTAATATACTGCAAATCATTAATAACGTTTATTTATCATATTCTTTTTATTTGGTTTTGGATGTTACCATTGATTGAAAACAAAAGGACCGAATCAGGATCTTATTCATGGTTCATCTCATTTATTGGAGAAAACTGGCATCTGGATATTAATCCTTCGGATAAAACATGGTTTAAATTGTTCACCCTAGGGCTACCAGGACTATTGTTTACGGATTTTCTTATACTACTTATCCAACTATTGGTATACCAATGCATATTCAGACAGTCAAATTTGTTTTCAAGAGATAGAACAGTCAATGAACATGAAATCTATTTAGTTAGACCTCATTCGGATCAATATCACCATTCTAATGACGTTGATTGGATGAAAAGTGAAGATATTCCTTCAATACTAAAGATAAAACTATATGAATCCTTTGAAACTAAATCCTTTGAAGTACATTAACGAGGGAATTACGAAAATACAAGAGCCACTTAATAAATATTTTATTTTTAATTGTAACCCCATATTTCAATAGTTATAAACTTAAATAGACTTCGAGCCCGAAATTTATTATCAACAAAAATCACCATTTGCAATTGTAATTTATGAGATACACAAATCCTTGGAAAAGATGTGTATGGGTTCAATTCAAGCGTCATAAGTCTCATTATTTGAGTGACATGTGGGTGAAAGAACCTTTCGAGATAGAGTACCCAAAAATTAGTCTGTCATTGCAAAGACAGCGTGAGTTGATTGAAAGGTCACTTTTTGCCAATACGGTCAAACAGGGTACAAAGTGCAATAGTCCACCTGAAGGTGAGGATATTCTGAAGGGGTACTCGATAAATTCTCCCTATCACCCCGTGCCACTGAATGTGAAAGGCCTAGAGCTACTTCTGTTGATTATCAATGCAAAAACCCCAAGTTATTTGAGACGACGATGGGAAAATTTACCATATGAAGAACAACAGATACTTTCCAGTGGTGGATTAGACCAAGAATTTGTATTGAACGAGCGTATTAGAGTCTGGAAAGGGTACGAAATAGTAGAACATCTTAAGCGTTACGGAGGTGTGAATCTGTGGAACCCATATCCACTTCTGTCCTTATATCCGTGGGAAATCATTAAAGATAAACTTCGGAGGCGGAAACCAGTTCATGAATTCGAACTAGACTACTACGATGTACTAATAAAAGAGTCATTTTTCAGAAACTCAACTAGGAAAGCATCTCATATTTTTTATACTGATTTGAAGCATAGTATACCAAAAAAGTACAATTATAAACAAGTACATTCCTTATTCAATGATCTTCCAGAAGACAAGGCAGAATACTACCATGATAAAGAGAGAAGAAGAGTATTACATGCCAAGAAAGCTAATATCACAATAGATCCTAGATTCCAAGACTATTTATCAACATTTACGTCGAATAACAATACTTTACCCGAAAATTTCATAATTGAAGCTTTTGAGACATGGAAAACCCTTCCTCCGAATGAGAAGAAAAACTATGAGTCTAAATCCTTTTTTCATGATAGGGAAAAGAGATTGGACTGGAAAGTTAGTGTAGTAATGGACTATATATACTACACTGGAGGTGTTAAAGGCATTGATTATGATTATGACTGGAGGTTAGACATGAGAGCTAAGACTAAAGGATATACTTATCTAAATAAAGTATATGCTCCCTTATTACCCACTTTATAGGCTCTTGATAGTTCATTAGCTCATCAGCAAATTGTGTGAATTACGCGTATCTATTTTGTAGACTCATCAAACGCGCATGGGTAAACATCACTGAAGTTATATACTGAAAATTAACTTCAAATAGCCTTGAAATATAATAAAGTAAAGACTATTCATACACATACAGAATAAACAATGACATCGACAGTAGAACAAGTTAATAAAAAGACTAAAATTGAGGATACTTTGAAAGTATTTTTGCGTTCAGATAAGGGAACACTTCCAACCAAGGGATCTGCTTTAGCAGCAGGTTACGACTTGTACTCATCAGAAGACAATCTTATTCCAGCCCGTGGACAAGGATTAGTTGCCACAGATGTTTCAATAATCGTTCCTATTGGTACATACGGTAGAGTTGCTCCAAGATCTGGTTTAGCTGTCAAGCACGGAATCTCAACCGGTGCTGGTGTCATTGATGCCGACTACAGAGGAGAAGTCAAAGTAGTTCTCTTCAATCATTCTGACAAGGACTTCAAGGTCACTAAGGGTGACAGAATTGCTCAATTGGTTTTGGAAAAGATTGTCAACGCTGATATCCAGGAGATCACATCTGAAGAGCTCGAAAAGACTGAGAGAGGAGAAGGAGGATTTGGATCTACAGGTAAGAACTAAATAGGGTTGGTGTATCCATTCGTGTATAGTCTTTTAGATTCGTATAAACAATGACCTTATAAATTAAGCTAAATAAATTATGTGTAGATTTTTTCAACCACTTTTGTACAATGAAAAGCTCTATTCATCTCATATATGAGATAGACGTTTCCACCATAGCACTTCAAATCTTAACTTCTTCCTTTTTTTGTTCAGCCTTTTCAGACTCAGAGTCCTTGTTGCTCTGTTCAGCATTTTTTTCGTCAGTGATATTCAATTTCGCAGCGTCGTCTTCAGTTTCAACCTTCATACCTTCAGTCGCAGCTTCTTCATACTCATCTAATTGAATATTATCCTTAACAGCAGTGACGGTATCCTTTTCTCTCAAATTCTCCTCGTTAATCATTTCATCTTGCTCCTTCAAAATGTTCAATTTCAATTTGGAATCATTGGATAATTCTAATTTGGCAACATTGTAAACCTCATCTGGAATAGATGACAAGACAGCAAGTAATGCATCGTAATAACTTTCAATACTATGTGAGTTATCACCATAAGTGTACGTTGAAGATAAAATCAACAAAGTGGAAGGAATCTTCTGTCTTAATCTCAAATCTAACCAAGTTTCCAAATCCTCTCTCAATCTTGCAGGTGATACATCTGTTGTTTTAATACCTCTCTGCATGGCTGCCATTTGTAACTCTGGAACTGTCAAAGAATCAACACCTTCGTAGTCAATAGCCTTATCATCCTTAATGATTGTCAAAAGACTATGTCTGATTTGATAACGCAAGATGGAGTCAGTGCCAAATGGCCTTAAAGCCATATATCTTGCCATTGCCAATAACTGAGGACGGGATAAGTTATCTAAAACCTGATCATTCTTGAAAAGACGAGCTACCTGGATTAAATGCTCTTTACTGGGATTTTTTCCAAGGGAGATAATTTGGAAAAAGGAAACAAAGGCTTCTCTTTCTTTATCAGTGATTTTCTTGGATAATTTTAATCCAGATTCCTCCATAGTTTTTTTGATATACTCAGAAGCCGAGGTTCTAGTCTTCGATAATTTGGCACCTTTTTTAACTCTATCTTGTTTGGATTCGTAGGTTGATGGTAACAAGTTAGGGAAAAGCTTCAAAGCTATTGGAAGTAATAATTCAGCAAAAGGAATAAGAATAAACATCGAGAATGGAACAAGTCTTATAACATCGACGATTGTTCTTTGTAACTGGTTAGATTCTCTACGTGACAAGCCATAACCAGCCATCAATTTCATTAAAAGTTTAGTTGATACCTTCATTTCGTAACCTAGTAACTTGGTTCCATCCCAGTAATGTTGGGCTTCATGTTTCACCTTCTCCCATATAGTCAACTTCTTCACTTCCTCTTTATGAAGAACCACATCCAGTTTTTCCCGTTTCTCGGGAAGGTTGGATTGGAACCTTATAAACGACAATATTAATGGTTCATTAACTGTGTAACTATTCAAGTTTGTATGTACATTAGGTCTTAACGGGTACCGAATTGGATTGGTGGCGGCAGCTTTGAATATTAAATTTCTAGTCAGTATTACGCCAAGTCCATGCGAGGCTCGTCCAAGGGTTCTTCCCGTAAACAATTTAGACATCATCTTCTTGAAGCCCAATATCTTAAATACCTAATTTTGTAAAATCAGGGTACTTAAGTTGTAATAAGAGCGGTAGCTGAAAAAATGGAAAGCAATAAGTTCATTTATGGAAAACGAAATAAAGTGTGCATATAATAATGTCATAAAGTATCTACAACAGGACCAGTACGGAATCAGCGGTTTAAACACGATAAAGCATAAACCAGAAGAGATTTGGTATCAAAGGTGGCAAAGATTTCAGCTAACTAGAATTTAATGTATTTGGTTTTAAACTTACTTAGCAAGATTTTGTATAAACTAGGCACACTTTTTAATTAGTATTGATTCTAAATCAAAATTCTATTCTTCTCCCAATTTTTCGAGTCTTGATTGTTCTTTTGACTCGCCATTAATACCAATAAGTATAATCTTCTCTATAGTGGTATGGCCGTCTTCATCATCCCCATCAATAAAAATATTCAAACTCTGAACAGCTTGGAATCTTACGAACTTAAGTTTACACTCATACCATCCCTCTATGTTTGGAATCTTCTCTGTATATGCAGCATTCGAGTCATTTGAGGCATCATCAAATGACAAGATACCCAGCTGATTGGGCCAGACCTTAATAAGGTTTGGTGGTTGGGTCTCATCTTTCAACTCATCTGCATCAAGTTCCAAACCATCATTAACGTTAAATGCCTCTGGATTAGCTATTTTGATCAAGATCGAATAAACCTTCGAGATATTGATCAAAGGTATATAGAACAATAATTGAGAATCAGCATCAGATATCACTGCACTCTTTTCTAATTTTGAGTCAATTCTAAACAAGTCTTTAGTTTCAGAAGATTTCACCAAAGGGAGACCATTCAAGGCCTCAAACTGGGGAAATTCAATCGTACTATTCAATATCTCAAATCCCTTTGGAATGAATTTTGAAATTTCGTCATGGAATGCAACTTTTGAATGCGACGAAGCGCTGGAGTTACCATTTCCAAATCTCCCAGAAGATTCATCGTTTGCCGCCTTCAAGCTTATATCATCTAGTTTTCTCACGATTTCTGGAACATTAGCTCCACTTGTACGGCTAGTCTCTTTGCCACCTTCAAAAAATATGAAGGTAGGAATGCTAGTGACCTGATATCTGGAAGCAAGTTCACTGGATGAGTCTAAATCAACCTTAGCTATTTCTACCTTCTCGTATTTACCATTTTCATCAGCATAAAGTTGTTCAAGTACTGGCTTGATTGCCTGGCATGGACCACACCACAGCGCTGTAAAATTTGCAACAAAGTACTTATTATGTGATAAGTAGTCTTCAAAATCTTTAGTGGACTTAACGAATTGAATTGGCATGGTTTATATTTGTAGTCTTAATAGGTCACCTTATACTAAAAGTCTCGTTATTGTTATATATTCTAGATTGAGGGTAAGATCAAATTAGTATAATTCTGGTTTCATAAAAATTCGAGAATTAATTCAATTGTGTGATTCATGACTTATGACACCTTCAGCGGAAAAAGTAGATCTGATTCCAATGTCTAAGGAACTGGTAGGTGTAGACTTATTATCTAATGATCGACTAACAATACAGTCATCAGAGTTGGAGAAAAGTGGAAAGCGTCATTCTACCGAAGAGAAAGTTGTACGGGGTGATAAGATAATAGAAACTAAGCAGCCGAATTCAGAGAAGATTCCTCAAGAAAATGGTTTTGATGTAGACAAAGGCTTACATAGGCTTAGAGAACTTGAGAGTAATGGAAAAGAAGAAGAAGAGGTTGATTTAATGAAAGCTAAAGCTTTGACTTCGATTCTTCTTGATACGAGAAAGATTTTAAGAGCAGATAACAATATTGTGGATCCAATTGATCATAATGGTGGCGACCGATCCAGGGAAGAGGAAACCCCAGGTGCTTTCAATCCATCTAGAAGCACTCTATTGCGGGCAGAGAGGGTGAAATCTATGATTGCATTAAAATACTTGTGGATTCAGAGAATTTATGATTGGTCAGAAGAAAACAAAGATAATAACGAACACCCTGGTGTTGAAGGAGTCTACAATCCCCTCCAAGTTATTAGAAATCGAAAAATAAGGAAGAAATATCGTGAATACCCTAAGCCATTATCGGTAAATACAATTCCATTAGCATCAAATGTGTTCAGCTCTCATAACAGAAAGGACTCTAAAAAGACATGGAAGTCGATTTGGGCAATTGAAATAAACGAATTGTTGAGCAATCCTACCTGGATGTCACTCCATTGGAATGAAATCAAAAACCCAAAAGGTGAACTATGGTTCCCTCCGTCAGAGATAGCCATGACAGCATCAAAAACGAAAACGAAATCTAAGGATGGCTTACAGCGATTGCACGATAAGATGTTCAGCGATGAGGATATTCATTCTCGTAAACCACTGACATATAGTCTGTCAGGAACGAGCGTAGAGGATGATAGTAAGTCACATAGGTTTAAAAGATCAAAATCTCCATCAAAAATGAGTTTTATATATCGGAGAAAACATACTTCGAAAAAATCAAATAGTGATAACTCGTCTCACGTTAGCGTTGAAGAGATAGAAGAAGCACCCCAACCCAAAGCTTCAGTGCCAATTTCTACAAATACCCCTTCCCCTTCCCATGAGGAACTGATAACTAAAGACCGAGAACAGGAGGACGCTTCGGAAACAAACGTAACGACACCATTGATTAAGATCGAAGATTCAGATGATCTCTTTGTTTCTCCAAAGATAGACGAGGAAAACTCACCAGTGTATACGCCAATTGCTAAGGAGTCTATTCTAAAAAACAAGGAGGATCGTGAATTAGTTCACATGGGTAACGAGTTATCTTACATTACAAGCATTTTAGGATTGAGGATACACTACTTGTTGCAGGTATGCCCCAGGTTAATGAAATCTGCTGAATTAAAAGTAAAGGAAATATCAGAAAACAAGATTAATAAAATTATGAAACAATCAGCATTTGTTAACGACGATTGTCTACCAGCATACGAAGAGCTCTATTCTACATTGTTAGATGAAGTAAAGTCTATTTTACATGTTGCAAATGAGAACTATGCAGTGAAAATTGACAATCTATTAAGTAATAGTGATAGGTCAATTGGTGAGATTAATACTTCATTATCTTTGGATCTCAGAAAAGTGAATGAAAGAATAGATAAGCTTAATTCTTCATTTTACAAAAACTTTGTTACTGACTCTCTAAGTGAAAGTGAATTAACAATGCAATTGAATGATGATAGTAACCACGAATTACTTTACTTTTTCTTGGAGAATATAATTGTTATATTGTTGAGGGCGATCTGGGTAATTGTTACTGCTTACAAGATAATTTTGTACATCCCCAAATTATTATGGAAGGTTGTTATATTTATTCTTTGGACATGACTGAGGCCTTATATAAACGTAATTACAGACAACTCTAAATGATTCAAGGACCACTCAACTTCTCTAATTCATCAATCATTTTTTCAGCATTAATAAGATATTCGTAGCGAGTATTTACAACAGGGTTCACACTTCTATTTTTAGTTTTGACATCTCCTAAATGTATTTGCTTTCCATTAACCTGCTCTTGGTCGTCTACGTCAGCAAAGTATGTAGACGAGTTGTTTAAAGATTCTATATCAGAATTCCTCGAGACATAATGATCACCGCTATCGATCATTACACCTATGATTTTATGCCTCATTTGGTCAGATAATAATTGGGAAACAATACTAAGTTTATTGTCAAATTCTGAGTCCCTTATTTTTCCAAGATTCAAGAATATTTTAGGAGTTTTGGATTTTATAGCTGCGTATGAGTAAACACTATCGATCAATTTCTCAATTTCTCCATATGATAACTCATTGTTAACTTCCAATGTCACAAATGTATCCAGATTTCCAACAGTTCCAACAACTGCAACATTTCCAAGCCTCGTAATTGACAAAAACTGATGTGGTTGAGATGAAGCATACATAGCATCCATTACTGAACCGACTTTATGGCGGTACATATCCTTATTGAATGGCAAATCTGAATCAGAAGTACCAAATCCAACAGCAAAAGGTGTACCAGAAACCAACTCTCTATGAAGTTGGGACTCTCCTAAGGTCGAGCTAACAAGGCCCAAACTGAATAAGTCTGAAAGGTACAGAGGTGTGATGGTGTCTGAAATCTCACCAACAATTGGACAAACTTCGGCTAAATTACTAAGCAAGTTACGACAGCTGGGTATTCCCTGTTGTATTTCATACGTCATTATGGAGTGTGAAGTTTGAGACGGATCATCATATTTGTAATTGTATTTTGTCAAGTTTGTTCTAAGTGAAACCAAAAGGTTATGAGGTGCTTTTTTCTCACCATAAATTTCCAGTGAGCCTTCAAATTTTTGTGAAGTACCTATTCTGCTACCAACCCATTTGGCACAATCTTTGATTTGACTTTCACTACTAATGTATGAAGGGCCAACAACTAGAAGAAGGGGATTTCTTTTTTGCGGATTTTCTATATCTAAATGCAAAATTTCTCTGATATTCTCTCTGTCTTGCAATATCTTCTTTTGGAGCAGATTTGATAATGGGCATAAAAATTTCTGAATAACCTCAGGTTGCGCAACCACAGTTTGGCCTTGTTCGGATAAACATAAGCCAGATCCTGTCTCACTAGTATTTTCCTCATACTTATTAGATGGTGATGAGGGGGTAGTACCATAGTCCCATTTAGGCAGTGAGAAGTTTTGGTTGACAGGTTTAGCGATGAGCGAAATTCCAGAGTCGTATTTTGGAACATTAACAGCATCACTTTCAGCATCACTAGTCACAGTACTGTAGTCCTCTCCTCCCGCATACTTCCCGGATTCAAATTTGACAGAATTTTCTGAAAGTAGAGAAGTTGAAGATGAAGATGAAGATTTAGCCTGCTGTAACCGAGCAGTTAATGCTTCATTATCTGTCTTAGGCCTAATATCTCTTTGAAGTTCGATTGTCATTAGTTTTCAGCCTGGGATCTTGTTGCCTCAAGTGTTTCCAATGCAGAGCAATACTCAACTTCTACACTAATCCTTTTTTTTCAAACTATAGCTTATAAATAAAAATATAGTATGAGTCAGTTTGACTGTAAAAGTTCTGTACATTTTAAGCCCACTTTAAATTTCTCAATTTATAATTATCACTAATTTGATGTTAAAAGGCTGTCAATGAAACATGCAACAAAGATCGATTGCATTATTACGTAAGTCAATCAAATAAGTATAGTAGACGTTTTAATAGAGTACTGACTAGTTAAGAGAGAATTGATTCTGATATTGAGCAAATATTGCTGAAGTTTCAGAACATATTTGAAGTTGGAATAATAGGTGATAAGTCCAAGGAATTATTAGCAGTGGATTCATTGACTATCAATTCTGATGCACTAGTTATAATCAAATTGTGTGAGGATTTATTGAGTATAACCCGTGGGTTGAAAGAAACATGGTGCTTAGGTTCAATGAAGGTAAAGGGATTTGAAACAGAAGAGCCAAGAGAGGAAAACACGGAGCTTGTTTTTAAGCAATTCAATAAGTTAACAGAAAAGATAAGTCAGTTTGAAGAGCTGCTTACATGAGACGAAAAATTGAATCTTCAGTCATGATAACATTACATTTATATACGTAAGTCTATTAAGAGGTCAGGAGTGATTTACGCATAGGACTAGGCAGCCTGGTAAGGGTCACGTCGTCTTGTTCCTCCACTTGCATTTTTTCCTCGAACAAACTAACGAACTTTTGAACTTTACCCACTTTGATAAACTTAAATTTCTTGTCTGACTTAATATATGATGGGACTTGAGATGATTTATCTCTAAATGCATAATCAAGGTCATTATATTCGCCTTTGTCAATCATTGAAAAAGAAGCCACTGATGTTTTTGTAGATAGTCCGTGTGGTCGCTTTGCGACTGAGGTGAATGATGAAGTTGATATCTGTTTCTTGAGGGTTGGGGACTTAAAAAGTTCGTCGGTATTTGGAAGGAGATCATCTGACTCTGGTCTCAACATTGGTGTATGTTTCGGTATTTCTATAGGACTAGAATGGATGTCTTCGGGAAGGCTATCCTCATCAATACCTTCGTAGGAGGTATCTATGTCATCAATATCTACGATATTTTCATTGTGTCTCATATTGTCAATATCTTTAATAAATCCAACCTTTTTTACATCAATATTTCTAATGCTTTTAGAATTCTTCCCCTTTTCGCTTGAAGTATGATCCAATATTATGTCTTCTTCTTCATCATTTGTTGATCTGGAAGTATCATTAGATTTCAAAATTAATAAATCTTCCAAAGAATCGTATTCATCACCTTCTTCATATGTTATAGATTTTTCGTTAATTGTTACACAGTCATCTTGAAGGAAAGACTCTTCAAAATCAGCATTAGACATGGAAGGTACACCTTCAAGTATTGGTCTCCCTTTCTTGATGGGAGAATCTCTTTGATTAGAACCCGCATCTCGCCTCCTATGAAGTATTTTAAAAAATTGACGTTTCATATAGGTTACAATGTGAGTTATTATTTGCTCGTCCGATAATATAAGCATTCCATATGCTTCATCTTTCAAAAAGTCAATACTTATATCGCTTAATTCCTCTTTTATGACAAAGTCTAGGATCTTTAAACATATACTAACAACAAAAACTTCACCCTTTTCGAATTGATAAGATTCAATGGCATTCTTGTTAGCATTTAAGAAAAAAAGACTGTCTGGAAGGTTAGAGCATCTTTCACGCTCAACGCTTGTATCACTCTTTGCCATGTAAATCAAATTGTCCCTTATTAAGTCCGAAGGTCTGAGATTCTTATTTCGCAGTATAAGTGTATTCAATTCAATGTTAACATTGATTTCATCATTGTAGCATGCTAAATCAATTATCTCCTCATCATTCAGCATAAACCTATGTACAAATATCCCTATTTTCTCTGTAATATCTGAAGAAAAAATGAAGTTGGGTTTATCTAAATCATCATGCTGATATTGAAAGGGTTTGATTAAATTGAACCCCTGAAGCATGTTGAGCCCACTTTCTGTCTTTTATTGTCTTGTCTGAGATACTTTCGATAACTGTAGGCCACTAATAAATTGACTTCAATAAGTAAGTTCCGTTTCTATTCTTGTGTGTATATGAAATTCAATCAAAATAAACAATAATAATCAATTCTCATTTTTTAGGTAATATCAAGATTTCAAAATTTAAAAAAATCCCGATTTCGTGATTTGAGTATACCCAAGAAGCACTAATAGAAAATAAAGAGATGCCTTCATATTATTTCACTATAATAGGAACAAGGGACAATCCGTTGTATGAGTTAGAGTTTTCATCTTTCAAAAGTGGAGGATCGAACCAATCAGCACAGCATATTCCAGGAAGATCTCTGTTTCCTCCCAGCATAAGAGAAATATTACCTTTCATATCGAATTCGTCTTTGGATTTAATAGAAGATGCCCAATGGTCGACTAATCAATTCTATTTGGGTAAGATAGATTCTTTCTACGGGCTTTTAGTCAATGCATTAATCACACAAGGGAATATAAAGTTTGTCTTATGCTATGATATTAATAACTCGGGCAATAGTAGTACAACGTTACAGAAACATGACGATAATTCTATAAAACAATTCTTTATTGAGGCAAGTGAGTTATATGTCAAATGTTTAATGAATCCGTTTTATTCTGTTAATGATGCTATCAGTTCTCCGGATTTTGATTTGAAAGTCAAACAATTAGCAAGGAAGTATTTATGAACACTATATACATAAAGGGGTTTACAAAACTTTTTCAGTTTCTAACTTAAAATTACCATCACCGGTATCGACGAGGATGCCCTGTTCAAGCAAATTGTCAAACATATCTTGAGGAACCCAACCTTGAGTTGCGGCAAAAGGAGTTGACAAGATTTCTAATTGATACTCTTCGAAATCAGCTTGATGCTGGTCGAGATATTCGGCAGTATATTCAATTGGGAATTCAGCATCTTTGGAGTTACATAATTCATTGGCAGTGTAGGAATCCCACATACTCTGTAACTGAATGATAGCATTTTCAACAAATAAATAATCCTTATCGTTACGCAATTCCAAAGCCTGAGTGTATGGGCTCTTAAGTAATTTAATATGTGGAGAAGCAACAGCAATTAAATCATGTCTTTTTGCGTTTAATTCTACCTCCCATAACCTCTCGTTACGTGTCTTGTAGTACATGAACTGGTACTGTTGTTGCTCAACTTCATCCATCTTCTTATAGTCGGGTATATCCTCCTCTAAATTAAAAACCTTGGCACCATTGTAAGCAACAAACGATGGATAACTACTAAGAACAAATGGTTTGATAGTGGAGTACTCAAAATCAAAGAAAAAGTGTTTTTCCCCTTTCACTATTACGTTCAATGGATCCAAATCAGGTAAATACAAACGAGGCTTGAAAACTTCTTCGACGTTCATTATAGACTTGGAATTTTGGTTAATGAGCTTGGAGCTTATTGTGTTAAAATGTTCATAAGTTTGAATCTGTTTCTTTAATAAATTCACGTCTTCAACCTTAGAGCTAGCATCAGCTTCAGCTAACGATAATCTATACTTGGCATTTTCAAGTTCTATACCAGCAACCGATTTAATAAGGTCCAAGGGTTTAGAGCTTGGCCATGGACCGTTGTATTGTGAAACCTCCTTTGCAGGTAACTTTGACTTATTTTTTGCAAAATTCTTCTCTATACTAGGACCTATTCTCCATCTATTCTTCAATAATGGGTTTTCCTCATCATCGTATGGAAGTGTTGCTTGATCAGTCACATGAACATCATCACAAAAGTAAAGAGATCCAAACTTATTGAAAGTTAAAGAGAGTGTCTTTTCTTGAAAATCAGAAATGACTTTGATAACATCCTTAACCTTTGAAGAAACTTCTGAATCATCTACTAATGGATCCCATTGTTTCATGAGTAAATCACCTTCTATATACTCCATTAAAATAAAAGGAGATTGAACAGAATTTACGCTAGAGTCCCCAAATGCGACAACCTTGGGTACATTTAAACCCAATTTCAAGCTCAAAAAATCCAAAGTTGCAACTTCACTTTTTATGCTACTGGAAATAGAAGCTTCGGATATCAACTTATAAGGAATTCTCAAAACAAGCTCTTTACCTGTAGATAAAGTAAGTTTATAAATTCTGTTGTGCTTTCCTTCATGAATACTTGCAATGGATTTAAGAAGAAGCTTATCACCATCTCCAAGTAACCTCTTACTTAAGTTATTAGTGAGCACACGAGTACCATCCTTAAGCGTAATAGGAGACTTGACAAATGGCTCTCCGCTTTTGTCAACGTTTCTTTCATTGGATTTTTCGATATTCAAATCTTTCAACAATTTGGTTAACCCCTCAATAGAGAACTTAGTCTCTCTTTTCTTCCTCTCTTGCATATTATTTTTGATCCATGATCCCCATGAGTATTCGAAGATTCTAGCCCTTTTAGGATCTTCAGAGTCTGATAACTTGGTAGAATGTTCTTCAGGTTTAGATGTTAACTTTGACAGTAATCTCTTAGCTACAAAAACAGTACCCACATTAAATGCTGGAAATCTGTTCAAAGTAGCTCTGGCAGTCCTAAAATTGGCTCTGGATACAGCACCAATCATTATGTAACCTATTTACTTCTTTCTGCCAAATCATGAAGATAATTGTTCAAGATCGGCCATCATATGTATGAAAAATCAAATCACGTGATATGTTCATCTTTAGACTAGATACTGGAAAAGATTTGAATGCATTCAGAAATGCAAGATAGAGGTGAGCTAAAGAACAGATGAAACAAGATGTCCGAAATATCTTATAGTTATTAGAATGAGAGTATGATAATAATTTCTTAGTTTGTCACGAAAAAGATCTGTATTTCTGAGTATGTACGAAGAATCTACATACTTTGACAGCCATTAAATAACATAGCACCAATTGAAGTGGATCACAACTCTAATTACCAGATACTTTAGGGCTACTTAGCAAGCTAATTTTGTCCTTAAGTGATAAAGGTGGCTCTGTGTCAGGCAATTTCTCGATCCCAATAGACCTTTTCTCCTCAGTTTCTCCATTATGTTCAGCATTAGTCGTTTTGATTGATACCAGGCTATGGTTCATGTCAGCCGGTAAACTAGGGTACGAGCGTAGCAAAGGATTGGAGGCTTTCATGGATGGTGTTGGAGACTCGGTTCCTGAATCGTGATGTTGCTGGTTTATCATGTTTGCAATTACACCATTAGAATAAGGTGTTGGTCCGTTTCTATGGAACTTCTTACCCTCAATCCCATCCTTTGTTGCAATAGTAGAAAAGCAAGAGGTCGTTGAGTTCCTTGATGATGGCCTCAAACAATCTTGTTGAGAGTAACTACTGTCATCCGGAGTAGATACCATAAGTGAATCTCTTTGCTCTTCTGTCAGATACGGTCGACTATCACTATAATTTGAATCCAATGATGTACTAGTATTCGAATAATCAACATTACTGTAAAGATGCTTCTGATGCTTATGATGTTTCTTGTGTGAGGCTCCTTTATCACCTATTTTGTTATTAATGCTGGGTTCATTGGAATCCTGGCTGATTTTGGATCCCTGATCATCCGAAGTAACAGATAGCATATAGTAATCCAGAGTTGAATCCTCATTGCCTGCTCCCATATGATGGATGTTTATTTTTCCACTGATAATAGACCTGATACTCGCTGCAGGGTCTGCCGTGCTTTCACTGTCCGTCATTGATAGTTACTATTAGTTTGCTATTAGTTTGATTTCTTCAAGGAAAACGTTAATATGTTATGTTGATACTCTTTATGAATCCCTCTATATGTTTTCTAATTAATTAGTGATTATGGCTGGAGGAATGTGTCCCAGGAGTATTCGCAGCTGGGGAAGGCTTGATATTGCTTCGAGATTCCCGGGCTGCATAACCAAATGGTCATTGATAGTTAGAAACTACAATAAAGTATAGGGTCCTCGTTAACTTCCACCTTTGGATATAATTCTTTGCCACCAGCCACTTCATAGTTTAGTCATCGTACACTATGGGAACTAAGGAGAGCAATTTGTTGCACATGGTATTGAATTCTACATTCGCAGCCTACAGTTCTATATTAGTTTCCCGACTCCTAGTTTGTAGTGTAAATCAACTAGATAACCAAAGAACCTGAACTTAAAAGAAAGATGACTGAAGCTCTCTTATGGCTGCCACTTCAAATGCTATATGGAACGATCTTCTAGGACGTCAATTGTCTTGAAGCAGCTATTGTTAAGGAACCTATTAGTCCATCTGATACAGCCGCACCACTTCCTAATATGGTTTGTAACATCCGGTACTTTTCAGTATCTGTCAGAGAGAGCGTTGAAATGCACGAAGTTCATATGGTAACATAGGAAGCTGGCATATCCGCAGATACAGCATTGCTTAAGGTAATGGGTCTCGTGAAAAGTAATACTTTAAAAACTGTGGTTGCAATTATATACCGGACACTCTTAAATCCGATTTAGATATGATCTAGATATAACTAAAACCAAGTAAAAAAAAGGAATATAAGGGTTTGTTGTATACAAAGGTTAGATTCTTTACCACATTTTTCAATGCCCACGAAAGCAGCGGGACTATCGGTATAACTTCATTAATTATTTATTTTTTTAATATACTAAAATGACTTTTAAAGCATCGTCCTATAGAAGAGTTGCAATCATAGGGGGTGGTCCCAGTGGATTAGCAGTTGCAAAAGCATTGGCTCTTGAGCCAATAAAGTTTGAAAGAGTAGCATTATTTGAAAGAGGAGGTAAAATTGGTGGAGTTTGGAATTACAATGGAGACAAAAGCAGGGTAAATCCCGTTGTTCCTTCACCCGACAATAGCTGTCGGGAACAGTTTCTAGAGGACGTTAAGAATGACGAAACTTTTCTATCACCAATGTATGAAAATTTGGAAACAAACATTTTGGGAAAGATGATGGAATATAAAGATATGCATTTTGTTCTGACAAAACCCTTTCCAGTTCGAAATGAAGTACTTGATTACGTACAGCAATATGCCAATACCGTGCCGCCTTCAGTTGAAAAATTACTTCACTCCAATGTTATTGATATTCACAAGGAACATAACGAGTGGGAAGTTGTTTATGAGAATTCTAAGACGAGGCAAGTTAATAGTGATACTTTTGATGCAATTATTGTGGCGAATGGCCATTTCAATGTCCCTTATATTCCAGATGTGGATGGGTTGAAAGAATGGAATGATAATTTACCCAAAACTATAACCCATGCTAGATATTTTGTCAATGATACAGAATTTAAGGATAAGAATGTCCTTGTGGTGGGACACAAATCAAGTGGAAGCGATATATCTGTCCAGGTGTCAGTAAGTGCTCGGAAAGTTTATGTTTCGGTAAGAGAAAAACCGACTTCCAGTAACCAAGATGTTGAGTTTATTGGTATAATTAAAAGGTTTAATTATAAAAATAAATCAATTGAGACCATAGAAGGAGAAATTATTAATGGTATAGACAATGTTATTTATTGTACGGGTTATCTCTATGATGTCCCTTTTTTGAAAACATACGGTGAAATTTTGGATAATGGTAGCATGATTCATGATTTATACAAGCAGATTTTCTATATTAAAGATCCATCACTATCATTTATGGTGCTCCAAAAAGATATTATTCCTATGCCTCTTGCAGAGTCGCAGGGTGCGTTAATCGCAAGAGTATATAGTGGAAGATTTAAATTACCTTTATTAGAAGAAATGGAGGAGAGTTATGAAAGAGAGGTTCAGGAAAAAGGAATAGGATCGAGTTTCCATAGATTGAATTTTCCAAAAGATGGAGAATATTGCCAGGAATTACAGAAGATGCTCGAAGATGCGAATCTCGTCGACGAGGGCTTTGTAGCAGGAATTTGGGATGATGCTAAAATGCAATTAAGAAGTCAAACATCTGAAGTTAAAGCTGCAAGAATGACGAAAGTTATCGAACATGCCAGAAAGTTGAAGGCTCAGGGAAAAAGATTTACCTTATTAGAACAGATATGAACTCTTATAGAATTAATAGAATTAACCACTTTTATATACTTTATATGGTTTTATAGATATGATATTCTTTATGGAAGTTATAAAGTCGATGCCAATAGATTACTGCAAATTTTGTGTCACTATGAATTTTTGCAACATTTCTGATTTTGGATTGAAAGAGCGATTGTTATCATTGAAAATTGTCATACACATTCAAAACAAACATAGTAGTTTGTCTAAAATGACTCTTAGAAGCTATTCCAACAAACATTCCAATCGATTAGTAAAGGATCTCCTCAAAATATCCCTAGAGACTATCGTTATTTTGAGAAATGTCTTCGATGAAACGTATTTTAAAGATGAACCATTTTTATCGGACACCAAATGTTCCACTAAAGTCAGCTCCATGAACACTAAAAGACTACTTAAACATAAAAGCAGAGAAAGTGATTTATTTCTTTGCTGGCTTGATAAAGGAGTTAGTGGATCCATTCTGGAAGGATACTTAAAAGGGGTTGAGCTAGGAATCTACCTGGAGGAAAAAGGATCTATGAAATTAATAGAGGCTTACCTTTTTAAGATTGAGTATTTCGAGGGAGGTATAGGTGCATCGATGAGTTCAGAATCATACCAGGGCATTCTGGAATTGACTGCCAGAGAAAATGCAGAGGAAGTAATTAGGAAACTAATAATTTTGACACAAAATCTAAACCCACTTCCTTCCAAGAAATGTATTGAGATGAGGTTGTTGTTCAATGAATCTTGCCCCAATCAGTATCAGCCTGCTTTGTTTAAGGATGCTTCCAATTTGCCAACACCAAAAATCATTCTAAATTCAGAATTTACACCCACCGAAAACGGGGCCATTGGATCGATAGATACAGGTTTCAATATAGTAGATGTGAACATCCTTACAAACTTTGATCCTAAAAAAAGTAATGAGCAAGGAAAAGACCCATTTTCACTTATATGCGATGAAATATATCTACCTAGCGTAGAAATAGTAGAGGAAATAGAGTTCCCAGAGGTGAAGAGGGGTATAGAAATCTTACCATCGAGACTGTACTCTAGCCTGGCTGTTGTAAATAACGTGAATGAAACAGCATTGCCATTGAGTCAATATTTGAGACCTAGAATTCGAAATACAACTGATCAGTTTCCTTCGACTTTAGTGGTTGAAGGTCAAGATCAATTTGAAACGGAAGCTTGTGAATGTGGCCTAAACATAAAGTGGTCTACTCAAAAAATCAAATGCATACAATGCTCAAAAAAGATTCATTTATATTGCTATGGTATTAGAACATCGGATAAAACTAAGTGTTACAGTTGTTATTTTGGTTCAATTGAAGAAAGCTTGATTATTTTAATGAGAGTGAGGTTTTTATGGAAATACTTCCAGATTCATAAAATTCCTGAATTTTCGCAATTACTTAACATGTTTAATTTGCAAGCAAATGATAATAATTTAACTTTAATAAATGTTATTAACCAACTTTTCAAGGATAATGCATTGGCCACCTTACAAAAACCTATCCTAAAGAGAGATGGATCCATCATTGCAGGATGCAGCTTGTGGTGCCCCTCCATTAGAGGTATATTTGACAACAATCTAAAAGAATTGGAACCTGGAAAGGAGATCTATGTTGCATTTGTTCCAAGAGTCAAATCGTTTGTTCCAGGTTTGAATTATAACCAATCTATGAAGTTAATATACTTTCCAGGAAAAAGTCTAACCACCTCAATAATATTGGAAAATCTTGAAAAGTTTAAAAGGCATTTATATGGTACCATTGAGGAAAGTTCTCTTGATAGTGTGATACAAATTGAAGACAGCTCGAGCTTCACATCTAGGAAATTAAATGAGCTAGAAAACAAAAGAGTACTTTTATTAAACAAAAGTTCTACAATTGAAGAAATAGATGACTTATCTTTTGAAGATTCATTGACATTCTTATCACAGTCACAATATGTGGAAAGCTTCTTACCTACATCCAACAAACGAAAGCGCTAAATAAAGAGTTATAGATAATAGCTTAGATTAACTATTTTATGAATGTCAAATCTTTTAATAAAAGATGTAATAGATGTGCTATCTTTACAGTAGTAACCTTTAAATTTTTTTTTTGCGACTTTGAATTTATGTCTTCGCATGAATATAACATTAAAAAACTACTAGTTAATATACTCTTTCAAACAAATCAATTTACAAGTTGGAAAAGCATGGAACATACTTTTGTTGTACCAGGAGATACTATTCCTGTTGATTCTAGTATTAAGACCGTACTAGGACCAGGTGTAACGAAGGATCCTAAAACACAAAATATCATTCCATCAGCATCAGGAAGATTTAATATAAAACAAAATAAACAAAAGACTTCTCAAATCTTATACATTGAAGCTGACGAAAGAAGATATATCCCTCAAGTGAATGATTATGTGATAGGTACAATAATAGGTGTTTTTGGTGAATCATATAAGATATCATTGCAAGAGTTTTCACCATCAGTACAGATGTCGATGACTGCATTCCCCAATGCAACGAAGAAAAATAGACCTAACTTGAAAGTTGGACAGGTAGTATATGCCAGGGTATCTGAGGCACATCCAGAAATCGAGGCTGAATTAGAATGTATCGACCCTGTAACAGGAAAAGAAGGCGGTTTCGGACTTCTAGATGAATCAGGATACATTTTCTCTGTCAAGATGAATTTTGCAAGAGAGTTATTGTTTAACAAAGATTCTATTTATTTAGAGAAATTAGCATCAAAGTGTAAGTTTGAAATCGCTATTGGAATTAATGGGAAGATTTGGATAAAATGTGGCGATGGCTTGGTGACTCAACAAGAAGAAAACAGCGAGTCCATTGACAAACAGGCTCAAGCAAAGACAATAAAGTCCACAATAGCAGCTGTGAATTACCTTAAAAAATGCCAAGTTACTTCATATGATGATATTGATGATGTGTTGAACGAATCATTTAAGGGCCTCTAATGGCTTTCACGAATTGCATCTTTTCTCAAAATCTACCAATATTCTAGCATTAATATCCATTTTGTTATAGTTATATATTATTATGCATCTATATTGCAAGCATTCAAATTGAATTTATAGTGTCGTAGTGGACTAGGTGAAATTAACTTCTATCAAAATAGAGTGAGATGATCGAAAAAAAAAAATCGCTTACAATTTAGCAGCTTGTTTAGTAAACTTATAACTTGTCATGATGAAGGACAAGAAAAGCAATGTTAACCTAGAACTGCAAAGAAAGAAAATTGAAAAAGACAAGAGAAGCAAGCAGTATGATGATTTGCAAGTTCAAGGAACAAATAATTCATCCATTGTCTCGAAGAGGTCTGTAGAGATGTTATACACTAAAGAATTAGACCCAGATATGGGAGAATGGTTTAAAATTTTTGTACCAAAGGCCAAAAGGAGATCTCCAGCGATTAACAGAGGATACTGGTTAAGAATGGAATCTATAAAAAGAATGATTTTGAAAATAATAGATTTAAATCATGGGAAAAGAGTTAACATCATCAACTTGGGTTGTGGATTTGATCCTTTACCTTTCCAGTTACTTTCAAAATTCAAAGATACCAAAAAAGTAAACTTTCTTGATATAGATTATCCAGAATTAGTCAAGAAGAAGTTGGCTATGATAAAGCAGTCAACTGATATAATGCATCTTTTAGGTCCTGAATCTCAAGATAATGAAGCCATAAAGCTAGGTGCAGTTTTCACCTCAAGTACATATACGTTAATAGGTTGCGACTTAAAGGATGGTCCATTATATGAGAAGCAGTTGAAACAACTATTGAGCAACCCAGATGATGTCAATATATTTGTTGCTGAGGTTTCCCTCGCTTACATGAAACCAGAATTTGCAAACCCTATTATAGACTACTCGTCACAATTACCGAACTCACACTTTTTAGTGCTCGAGCAGATTCTTCCAAGCGGTAAATATGATGCTTTTGCACAGAAGATGTTGTATCATTTTAAACATTTAAGGTCTCCTTTGCAATGCGTGGAAACTTATCCACTAAAAGCTGACGAAGAGAATCGTTTTAGATCGTATTATTCATATGTGGAAGCAAAAAATTTATTTGAGAACTGGCAAATATTAATTGAAGATGATATTAAAGTGAAAGTGGATGCAATAGAACCATTCGATGAATGGGAAGAATTTATAATATTTTGCCAGCATTATATCATAGTGCATGCTACCAATGTGAATCAGCATTTTTACAAGGCGGATGAAATACTAGAGGCTCATAAAATAGAGAACCAAACAATCAAAGTAGATGTGGAACAAATTGATGATGATAAATTGCTAGAAATTAAGTTCCCAGCAATTACATCTATAGATAATGAAATTATTATTCACGGAGGATTAACTTCTACACGGTCCCACAGCACATTAATCCTTTCTGATGGTAAAATACAAGAACTTCAAGGCCAAGAAGATGGAAAGCCATCAGCAAGAATGAACCATACACTCACTTCGATTGGCAATGACGTATACTTGATTGGAGGAAGATCCAAACCACTGTCAGCATTTAAAGATGTATATAGATTGAGAAACCATAAATGGTCCCAATTAAACGGGATATCAAATACTAGGGAAAGTCATTCAGTGATAGCCTTAAATGACCAAGAAATATTATTATTTGGAGGATTGGAAGATGGAAAGAATGATGATCTATTTGGTATATACAACGTCAACGAACAGATTTATAGAAGCTTGAAGGTTGATGGTGAAATACCAAACTTGTTCAGTTGTGCATTAGCTTTTAATGGCAATTTTGGACTCATCATGGGAGGTATGTCTAATAGAAAAATCCCATTGGTAAACGATAGGCTTTATAAGTTCTCAATTAGTGGAGATATTATAAAAGTTGAAACATTAGCTGCTAATCCAAATTTCATGCGTATAGGGTGCAAGGCTGAATTTATAGACACTCTGAAAGTTCTCCTCTGTGGAGGTGTATCTCCATTGTATCATTTAGGTGCTCAAAGCTCCATACTCACATTTGATCTTTCACTGAGTGAATTTTCTACGATAGCCTTCCCAGAAAGTATTTGTGAAACCCAACCTCCAATATTGGTGGGTTTCAGCTTGGTTAGAGCTGGCCCCAGAAAATTCTTGATTTTGGGTGGAGGTGCAGTGTGTTACTCTTTTGGGAGCTGTTACAATACTGTTTACTCCATACTGTTCTAATCACCACATATTCTCATTATATTGAATTAGTAACATTTAATAATACGGGCATCAACGGACATCAACGGACATTAACAGTCGCTACAATATGAACCGTAACTTCCATTAGTCGTAGTTTAGCAATCTTCTACTGCATTATAGATCCTAACTAAATCCCGGGATTTTATTCTGTGGGGATCTTATCTTAGAATACAAATACGCGAGAGTCGGTGAGTCGAGTCGGACTTACAGATCCCAAAATCCATAGTAATTATATGCTAAAGGAAACGCCTGGAAACCTTCAATAGATATTTATGGACAGATTATAGACAATAAAGGAGCTTTGAGCATGGCGGATAAGTATACAAAGATAAATAAAGAACCAGATATAGGGAAAGATAGTAAAGATGGAGAAGAATTGAATGAAGAGGGATTCCGGAAAAGTTCCTTGCATATTGCAGCATTAAGTGGTAATAGTGATATTTCCAGAGATACCAACAAAAGGGAAGCCAGTGGCAAGAAAAAGAACAGAAAACATGAGAAGGGTATGAGAAAGGGACTTTCTGATGTAGAGAAAGAAGGTTATTATCTTCATAAGAGCCTTGAAATAGAGGAAGAGCTGGTTGATAGGGGTGTTGCTGGGATTGCTCCCGAAATTACACACTTACATGATGTAAAAGGTACTCCAGACTCTGGCCTGGAAGATGATGATAGAAACAGGGAAGCAGAGAAATACGGTGAATACCATCCATTGGTAAAGAAAAAGTCTGGAGAAATTGTAAAACTGTCATTGAAGGATGGAGCACCTTCTGATTTGAAGAGGTCTTCCTCGCTCCCAGCGACACCAACCTATAAAGTAGTTCACTTTGGTGAGGATGCTGATGTACGGTACTTTAGTGAGCAAGACAAGCCCACATCGATTTCTACTTCTAATTCGCCTACAAACGAAGAGCTGGACTTTTTCCTAAATTATAGCGCAGCAGAATTATACGATACGCAGCTTGACTCCGCTTTTGATGCCTCTGATGAACCTCATTCCAAGAAAAAGGGTTTCAGCAAGAAAGGTTATGATAAATCTGACTTCACTTTAAGTTTCAACCCTAGGTACCTTAGGGGACAAGATGAAGTCATAGACTGGAACTTGGACCTTATAAATTTTCCAAAATTGTCTTACGATGAAATATTCAAGTACCCAGTTCCTGTTTTCCTAGAAAAGATATTTATCTCTTTAGATAAGAAAGAGTTGATAGGTCAGATTGCAGTCAAGAACTTGGGATATGAAAAACTAGTTCATGTTAGATACACTTCTGACTACTGGCAGACCTTCACAGAGATACAAACTAATTATTCTCTGACTGGGTCTGGAGTCTTAAAAAAGTATCATTATGATAGATTTGAGTTTAGGATACCTTTGGATAATGTGTTCAACAGCTTTGGGATGAGCAGTGCTAGTGGACGGTCCCAATCGTTTCCTTTTCATAAAGAAAAAAAGTATCAAATTTGCGTGAGATATGGAGTTAATAATGAAGAATTTTGGGACAATAACAATGACCAAAATTATGAGTTCAAATTGATCCGTAGCGTAAGAAATAATTTTAATCCAAAGATACAAACACATATAGCCAAACCTAAGTATTCATCATCCTTCTTGAAAAGAAGGAGTCGCCAGTATCCGGATGATAAACCTCAGCAAATCAAAAATCATTGGACCAAACAATCGTCTTTAGATTCAGTATCATCTCATGATATAAATGAAATCAATGATTCAGAAGCCGAGTATGTTCCTTGTGGAAGACCCTTATCAGATATGTCATTCAGGGAGGAATTATCAATTTTCGATCCAAAGTATACTGATAAAGAACATGCCCTGAAATCGGAAAATGTGAGAAGCTTTGCTGATATAATACCGAACTCGAAGTCAGACTACAACAGTCAATCATATCAAAAGCTCTTGAGTGATTTCTGTTTTTCCTCACCTCCAGCCACAGCTACAGAAGCTTCGGATGACCTTTTTTCGCCTTTGAGTTCATCTATGATAAGCCTGCCGGACTATAAGCCACTTGGGTATATTAATGATAGGTCAAAAAAGTACGATAATATAATATCATGATACTATGATATTATGATAATATGGAATCATGACTTCATTACTTTTAACTGAATAGCGAATCTCTATCTCTTAAAAATTTGCAGCCTTTTGAAGTTATTCTTACGTAATGATTTTTGTCTCACATAATTATTTGCAGGAATAACTTCTTCAACATTAAATGGAACAACATCCTTACATAACGTATATGATATAAATAAATTTCGCAATTGTAAACAATGCAAAAGGCACGAAGCTACAACGGAGATATAAAAAACGCTATTATTTCGAAGATTATACAAATGAAACGAATAAATAGTACAATATAATACACCCTCAGGTTCCTATTTCCAGTTTTTTTTAAAAATATTCATTTCATCCCATTTTATTTCCACTTTTAACCATCTTTTTCCTAATAAATCTTACTACTTAGTTAAAGCAATACATTTTGACAATTCCACTGTCCATACCACATGCGAATTTTGAATCACTGAGAGCAACACAGTTGACCGGTGAGTTGTTACTGAAAGTATATAAGCATTTACCATCCTGAAGATCCCAGACCTTTATAAGCTTATCTTTGGCACCACTAATAATTCTAAAAGTATCCGAACTAATTGACGAGACACCTTCAATATGACCAAATTGAGTACGAACACATCTACCAGTCTTAATATCCCAAATTTTGATTGTGTTATCCAATGATGAAGTCAACAAATGTGTTGGTAAGTTTGGATTATCAGGCAACAGAGTTCTATTTGAATCATCTGAATTATTTTCATTAGATTCTTCAGAAGATTCATGATCACTTTCGAGATCATCCTCAATCAACTTATCTTGGTATGTGAAAGGAATCACACATTCCACTTGTCTTAAATGACCATTATGTTCCACGCCTCCAAATACTCTCAAACATTGGTTATTGTCTAAATCCCACATACGAATATAAGAGTCATCTGAAGCGCTAAATACAGTATTTGAGGATGGATGAATTTTGACGCAGTTAACCCATCCAGTATGCCCTCTCAAGGTAAAGCATGTCCTTGAGTCAACATGCCAGACCTTTATTGTTTGATCTGCAGATCCTGATACAATTGTTTTGTTTGAAAAGTCAACTGACAAAACAGCATCATCATGCCCTCTATAAGTTGATATGCACTGACCCGTGTGGTAATTCCAAACCTTAATAGTTGAATCAGAACCACCAGTGATTAATTTCTGAGAATCAAATACAAGAGTCTTAACACCTTGAGTATGTCCAGTCAAGGTACGAATACATTCTCCAGTTTCGACCTTCCATAACTTAATGGTCCTGTCCGTTGAAGCTGTCATGAGATACTTTCTGTTAAATTGTAAACATGTTATACCACCCGTATGACCAGTAAATGTTTTAACGTTATATATACCCTTTCTCCAATTTTTCTCCAAAGTGTATCTCTCAGAATAGATAGACTTCCAAGGTCTCTTTGTTAGTTGTTTTTGAATCTTTGACCTCTCTTCTTGACTCAACTTTATCTTTTTTAATTCGATTTCAACTTCAGACGAATCCTTTGAATCGATAGCCTCCTCAATTTTCCTTTTCAAAGGCTTAATATCTTCTCCCGTATACTCCCTAGCTCTCTTCATGAGCATCAAAGGTAATCCCCATCCACAATTTGGACATTTTCTATCGATATGCTGTTCGCACATGTGATGCCATACCCTGTTATCATCCGCAAGTGACTTCCATTTCCTGGAGACTTGGGCGGCGTTACATAAGGACCTACAGTCCAAATAACAAAGGATTTTAAGGGAAATCTCCATCGGAAGTGTCCCTATAAAATCAATACGAATCAAATTACTCACCTCCTGACTAATGAACGACAACAGTGGGAAACAACATTGTGTCAATAACCCTTCCAAAACTAGGTTTCTATGTTGTACTGGAACAGCACTAAAACTAGACCATACCCTAGAAACTGCATCCTGACTCTTGGCGGGAAGTTTGTCCAACTGTTCTTGAATGGATTTCATTTTTATTTCATCTGGTAACTTATTACATGTAATATCTGGGTTATGACGATAACAATAACGATGGAAATTATCCTTTGGAATATTCTCAGGGTTATCTACACCCTTGGATGTTGAATCTTCTATGTCTCCATTTCTGGCTACATAGTTAGCGCCAGTTTCAACTTCTCGTGACAGGGTGTCATAACTCTCCACTTCATGTTGTCTCCCTATTGATTCCAATGCTTCCGATTTCTTATGGCCTTCTGGAAGACCCACTTCCAAACTCTTATCTTCTATCTTTTCAACCTTCAGAATTGCTGCCCCACTGGTTGCCAACAACATGCTGTCAGCATTAGTATGAGATCCTTCACCTTCCGGTTCACATACATGCTTCAAATCCATGGTTGAAGTAGTACGTTATTTACACCTTATTATCTCAATACAACTTCGAACCGTGTATCTATTTTTGACGTTTCACGCTATGGCTAACTATATATACGTTCTATATTATTTTCCACAATGATAGGCGCAACCACAGTTTTATAGAAGTGCCGCTTTTTTTCCTTCTTTTTATGAGATGAAGCCGATTCACATGTCTTTGTGTAATCTGGAATTTTGGGGCCCAAGAGGGACAAAGAAGGACAATAAGGTGTTATTTAAAACCCTCCTTAGAATATTACGGAACAGAATCTTTTAACATTAAGCTTTTGTTATTAGAGTAAATAGAAGCATTGTAGGACTTAATGGACCCTTATGATTACTCCAGGAAGTTGATAGCTCCTTTTTTTTTTGGCCGTGCTGCCACTCCATATTTCAGAGCCTCTTATTGAGGTGATCCGAGATATCGCTATCGGCCCATAATAATCTCGGACTCTATAAGCCAAAGAATGTTCAGATTCTAGAACTCTGTTATCAACTTAAACCTTCTTCGTCTAAACGATAACATAATATTGAGAAAAGATGGAGTAACCTATACAGTAGTTACATATTACACGATACGCGATAAAGAGACGGACCCTCAGTAGATGACAATAATGCACGAAAACAGTTACAATGGGCATTTTTAGGTAAGTATTACTATTTAAGAGATGTGGCGGCAAGACGACCGCAAGATAGCAGCAAGACGGTGAAGTAAAACAAAGAAGCCAGAGTTTGCAGGGAGAGAAATTGCGAGGCTACTACAAGACCCTATAATGGAAAAGTATACTGTGGAGCTGTAAACACATAATAAGAAGAGACTAAGCTGTATGGGTTCCAGACGATTGACTAGGTCAAGGAATTGTTGTACCAATTCGTAAGACGAGTAATGCCAGTAAATAATCCAAAGGCACGTTTTGGTATTTGTTAATCAACTCCAAATGACACATTCTCCAACAGACCTTATCATGAAAATATTAAAAGATGTGATAGACTTATCGTTGCAACTAGAAGTTTCTGGTCAATTCTCTGTCATCAGCGATGCCATTCTATATGCCGGACACCCCAACACCCACACAAAGATAATAAGACACAAAATCATATCTACAAAATTTTGCGAAGCAGCATCTCATCTGACATCAATGATGACAAACATATAAATACGTTTAGTTAGTAAAATAACGGGTTATGAAAAGACAAGAGACTTACATGGCACTGAACGAAGAAAAGAAACAGAAGGTTGAGGAAGGAAGCCCAGCCAATGCTTTCACTAGTGTAGGAGAGCAAGCACAATACGTGGATGATGAGGGCATTAGTAACGATGGAGTAACAAAGACAGGAGCAGAGGATGCTGAAGGACATCCAGTTCAGGAAATTGAAAGTTTATGTATGAACTGCCATGAAAATGGTAGAACTAGACTTCTTTTAACTAGAATTCCATACTTTAGGGAAATTATCATTATGTCATTTGAATGCCCACATTGTGGATTGAAGAATTCAGAAATCCAACCTGCTGCACAGATTGCAGAGAAGGGATCACGTTATACACTCAAGATTGAGGATCAGAAGGACTTCAGTAGACAAGTGGTGAAGTCTGAGACTGCCACATGCAGATTCTCGGAATTAGATATAGAAATACCACCAAAGAGAGGACAATTCACTAATGTTGAAGGATTGTTGAGTGAAATGGTTAGCGATTTAGAATCTGATCAGGAAGCCAGAAAGGAAATCCAACCTGAGATTTATGAAAAGATCGAGGAAGTCATTAACAAAATCAAAGCTTACTTAAATGCTGAACCTAATACATTGCCATTGACATTTTCCGTGGATGATCCAGCTGGAAACTCTTGGATTGAGTACCTTCCAAATGAAGCCAGCCACAAATGGGCCATGTACGAATACAACAGAACAGCTGAGCAGAATGTCTTTTTGGGTCTTATTTCTGCAGATGATGTTCAAAGAGAACGTGAGCGTGAACAAGAGAATAAGAAAAATGCTACTGACAAGAATATATCATCTTCATTAGGAGGCACAGAAAAGCCAGAAGTCAAAACCACAGGTTTTATCTCAGATGCTACCGAAATTGATAACTTTGATAGTGAGGTTCAAACATTTCATGCTACATGCTCTTCCTGTTACAAGCCTTGTGAAACCCACATGAAGACCATTCACATTCCTCACTTCAAGGAAGTGATTTTAATGTCAACTGTATGTGAAAATTGTGGATACAAGTCTAATGAGGTCAAGACAGGTGGTGAAATTCCTTCTCGTGGAAAAAAGATCACTTTGAAGGTGACTGATCCAGAAGATTTGGCAAGAGATCTTTTGAAGAGCGAGACATGTGGATTATCTATTCCAGAATTGAACTTAGATTTAACTCCAGGTACTTTAGGTGGTAGATTCACTACCATAGAAGGTTTATTGGTTCAAGTTAACGAAGAACTTTATGGAAGAGTTTTCAGTGAAACATCAGATTCTATGGATGATGCAACTAAAGCAAGATGGACTAGTTTTTTTGCAAGGTTACAGGATGCCACCGATGGTAAAATCGGCTTTACAATTATTATGGAAGATCCTTTGGCATCATCTTATATTCAGAACGTTTATGCCCCAGATAATGACCCTAACATGGTCATTGAGGAATTTGACAGAACTCACGAACAGAATGAAGATTTGGGCCTAAACGATATGAAAACTGAATAATCACTGAAATTACCCAATAAACCTTGTATATTATAAATTTGTGACTAAAAAAATGTATATATGCAAAAGATAAAATACTTGTAATTTATATTTTTATAAATAAATGAGTCCATCGATTAATGTCTGTAAAGTAGTTATTAATCATACCTTTTTATTACCAAATTCCTTCTCATTCTTGAATTCTTTCAAGGCACCAGCCCACAAGGAATCTTGTAATGGTTCTTCAACTGATGTCAAATCAATTAATGAGAAATTTTGTTCCTGATCTCTATGAGCCGAATTAGAAGGACCTGAAATAGGGGATATATCGTAACCTTCAGGCGTATGTACCCTCATTGTAGGCAGTTCATCAGGAACATGTATAAACAATCGGGGCCTCGACTCACCACCATCGTTAGTAGAGGAAGGGCCCTTATAAATATGAACTGGTGACTTTGGTTCGTAGACATGTGGTGTCGCTTTACGATCGGAGAAGACATCCTCTTCTTCATCGTGAGAACTCGTACCAAGATAAGGGGTATATTCGCTGTTTCTGCGATCATCCTTTGGCCCCCTTTTGTTGATAAAAGGGGAATTTGGCTTCAAGTTTTGGTTCATGAAATAGCTATATTGATTTAATTCTTTACCAAAGTCAATATTTGCATCTCTAATTCCATGCTCTTGGTTCTGTCTATACTTCCAACGACATGCATATGCCGCTATTGTCTCATACACTCTCTTGGTATGCAACCTCTTTTCAACCTTTTGAAGTAATAATCTCCTTTCAAGGAAATCAATGAGATGCAAACATTGCCCAGCTTCGAATGAAGTGTATAATGGGAGTTGCAACAAGATACGCGTGAAAGAAATACCTGGATCATTGTTGAGTTCCATGTTCATTATCGCTTCTTCCATAAATTGGTCATACAACTTTCTTCTTTCTCGTATCTTGGGGATATCCATAACACTCATAATATTGTCAATTGCATTGAAATCCAAGGAAATATTATAAGGATCATTAGGATCATTCCTTGTGACCCACTTTCTCGTTATGCTAGGAATATCCAATACTCCAGAATACAAATGGAAGGAGAAGGAACCATCTAACGAATGCAACAATTTGGGTAAAAGGAAAGGTTGAATATAACCAGTACCCTTGGGGTCAAATTTCTGCCATGTCCTTTTAAATCTCCGTATCTCCTTCCTCTCCATAAGGTGCCTGTATGCCGACTTTTGATTGATATAACTGAAGCTATCCAAAATAAGGGAAATAAACATGTTCACAAAGATATACATCGAAATAATATTCCAAGCAATGAACAAAATATATGCGTATTGTTTATTTCCACAATCACTATCATCGAAGGAATCTCCAGTGGAACAAAATGGTTCTTCAAGAGTATAATCATCCATAATATAGTTCCAACCCTCACCAAAACTACATCTGAAAAGAACGATCAATGTCTTAGGTACGGATCGAAGATTAAGATTTCCAGTACCATTTGGCCCAATCTTCGTTATACCAAATATCTGATTCATGGCTATGGCGAAAACAAGGAAAACCACACCCCATGTAAAGGACAACGATATCAAAGAAGGCAAGCTCGCAGATGCAAATCTTAATAACTGACTTAACCTGTTACTTCTTGGAATAATAAATGCAAGAATACAAACAAGAAACAATTTGTTGATATTCAAAAAAGGACTGTAAGCACTGACAAAAAATCCAATTGTAGTTGTCACAATTGCACCAATTGAAACACATATATTGAATATGTTCCATTTCTTTCGGAAAAATGAGTGAACACCTTGAGCAACCAAAAGCATTAAGGCATTGATTGTGAATATTACTGATGAAATCATGAAAATTGCTGATCTGAAATCAGTCATCACATCGTCTGTAGGGAAGCATTCCATCAACAAAGCTAATACATGTAACAATAGAATAAATGAAAGGCCTCCACTCCAGTAGGGATTCTTCTCCACTGTCATTCTATAGCAAAATTTTCTCACACGTCCCAGTTGACTATGATCCTTTCTCTTAGAAGGCTTTACCTGTACTAAGAATTTTTTAACCAGATACCATGATCTTTGATCCTTAGTCATATATGCTCTTCCAGTTGTTTTTGAATAGTTACTAATGATAACAGAAACAAATAACGTCAAAATGAAAACCATACTGGTGAAATTGAAGAGTATAAGGAAGAAGCCATTTAACGGTGATGCATATGGTCGAACAGGAGTTCCAACACCAGTACTTTGCATTAAATTCAATAATAAATCAACCCAACCCTCCAACGATACAATTTGGAAAAGTGTTGAAAATGCAGTGGCAAACCTGTTGAATTCCAATGGCGGTTCTGTGTAAACCTTGGGACTCATTACATCCCAGTCAAAAACAGTTGCAGAATACTCATTGATGCAGTTCTTTAAATCCGAAGATCCGTCTGCGCAGTATCCTAGCCTGCCGTTAAAGATATTCAAACCCCAGATTGAAAATGGATACAACAAACATAACGAAATCATTGCAGCATTTATAATCTTCCAAAATCCAGAAATCATGGTATTATGGAAATTATTCTTTGCAGTCTCACTTATTGTTAATAATCTCAAGGCCCTTAATGCCTTCAATCCACGAACAATTCTAGATAAATTTCCATCATTTCTCAAGAATGCTATGAAATCAATCCACAAAGATAACAATACAAATAAGTCAAGAAGATTCCACGACGATCTCATGTAAGCATTAGGGGTGAAAATCAACCCATCTGCAAAAATTTTAATCAAAAACTCAATGGTAAACACAATGTTAAAGCCAACTTGGATATAAAATATATAGTTAATCTTGCCATGAATGTCTTCAACCTCTCTTAAGAATAAAGGATCAACGTAGCAAGCAGTGACAACTAATCCGATAGTTGCAAGAAACATAATGACAACAAAAGCTTCAGAGACTGTCCGATTTGCTTCGACACCATTTATTCTTTCTCCATGACTTGGTTTAACTAATCTTTGACAAAATCTCCTTAATCTATGTCTTGGTCCCATAATATAGAAGACATCATTGTACCTAGGATTTTTCTTTAAGAATTCATTCTGTTTTGTAATCAAATTTTTCCTATCTGAAAGAATAGTCTTTGCAAAAGCTGCAGGGTCAAAGTTGCTGAGCTCATGGTTCCCTTTAGTTTGCTTCAGATAGAATGGGTTTTTGAAAAATACACCTATCCTAGAGAAGTTAACCAGAAACCATCTTCTCCACCCAGTTTTGGGTAATTCTTTTATCTCTGAATTATCTACATCATCACCTTCATCACCTTCATCAGGATCAATGTCCAAGAAATCGTTCACAGCAGCACCACTCAACAACAAATTAACTACAGCTCTTTCCAAATCATCAGTCACACCACGCTTTTTGAAAAATTTATTTTTAAATTTTGATAACAAGCCTGTTTCAGTTTGATAACTATGGAGCCTTTGAGTCATGTTATCGATGAATTGCAATAATTGTTCTTTTCTCTTTCCTTCCTCTGATACTTCCAATGTCTTTGCAATGACAGCAATGAAAATATTCATTAAGACCATATTAGAAATAATAAACCAAGTGATCAAAAAGATAGCTCCAAAACATCTAGATGAAATTGAATGTGCATATTGTTGAAGAGCATACAAAACAACAGTCCAATTTTCTGTTGATGTGATAACATAAAGTGCAACAAAGGAGTTAGGAATTGTATGCATCGGAAAGTCGACTTCACTAAGTTCGCTTTCGGTAATAAAACCCTCAAAGTATCTACTCAAAATGACACTTGTTAAATATAACAATATGAAGAAGAATAATGCAATGTCTATGATCGCTCTGATGTTACCCATGATCTGCAACCAAAGGTTTCTGGTTAAACTCGTCGAAAGAACCACCCTGTAAAACCGCATTAGCTGAAATACTGTCAACCAATAGTAACCATGCCCTAATCTAACTTTAACGGGTTCAATAATAATAATTGCAGTAATAAGGCCAAGAAACAAATCGAAGCAATTTCTTTTATAGGCGAAGAATAGTCTCCAATTCGGGAAATGGAGAAGAAGTCTAATGATGATTTCACCAAGCATTACGTATGTGAACATTACTTCAAATCTGTATAACAACATTCTTCTGTGGGTTGACATATCATATCTCCTAAAGCATTGTGTGTACAAATCAAGAAAAATGATTATAACAAATATGAATTCAAATCGATAGTACCATCTCAATCCGGCGCTTTTCTTTAAAAAATTTACTCTTTCGGTATGCATTGATTGCGTCTTATCAAACCCCAACCAACCCCATAAAAACTTGTGGTTACGACTTCTTTCCTTCTCAGCAGCAGCTTCAAATCTGGTAACATTAAACGAAGTAACTATAACTGCAATGAATACGTTAATAAGCCAAACAGTAATTATGAAGATACAGAAAATGAAAAACAAACATCCTCCTATGTTATCAGAATCCATAGTATAATACATGATATCTGTGAAAGTGTTCGCAGTCATTATGACGAAAACAATTTCCATGGATTGAAATATGTTATCAAAATTTACAGTACCACCGTATGGATTTGGTCCACTTATACATTTTGAGTAAGGGGGACATCTGAAACCCTTGATTACTCCCGAAGAGCTTCCATCCCTTAGAATATAAGGCATAGCTTTGCCATCTGGAGCCATATATGAACCACAGAATTGCATTTCATTTACATAGGTGTCGTTAGGGTCGTCAGGATTTTCCCAAACACATTGCCTTGTTAAAGATGATTTAAAAGACTGAACCCCAATAATACCAAAAAACACCCAAAAACAACAGATAAAAGTGGCGACGTCAAAAAGTTGTGGCAAAGCTACTTTGCACGCCGTTAAAACTGTAGTTGTACCTGTTGTAAGGTTACATAAACGCAAAATCCTCAAACAACTTAATGCTCTGAATAAAGTAATATGATTTTTGGCATCATAACGGTTAATCGATAACGCTAATGAAATCCAAAATGTCACCATAGATACAAAATCGATTCTATGCCAACTATTTCTAAGGAATGCTCTTCTCAAGTGCAATCTATCTATGTTAGGAAATTTAGGATTGATGAACGTATTCTTGGATGCAAGGAGTTGAGACTTGGATAGTGGCTTACTTTGCAACTTAATTCCATCCTCATCATTAGCATCATTAACATCATCAGTAAAGCGTTGGCGTGATGAATGTCCATACTTTTGTTTCAAGTCAAAAGAGGTCTCTCCATGGTTGGTACCAAATGGTTTATAAACATTTGGTTTCTCGTTCTCATTTTCATCCAAATCAATTTCTTTAACATCTATTTCTTCACTTGAGTTGCCATTTTCATACTCCTCTGGGTTATTATTCTTATAATGAGAGTATTTACCACCTTTTAATCGTGTTTTCTTCTTTCCTAATATAGACAGGGAACCGAAGAAATTAACAATCCTCCAAAAATGTTCCAGATGAAGACCCTGCCTATCTTCATTATCTCCTGGATATGGCAAACCCAAGTCTTCATACATAACACGATCATCAAAAAGGCCATATGCAATTATCTTGATAAAAATCTCAACGGTATAAATAAGATTTATAATAATTAAGATATAATCGGCCCAATTGTTGCCATGCGTCATATAACCATGTAATTTCAAAGGATTCCATTGTCTGTAACTCAATAATGCTACCTGTAACACAAGCAATATCAATAAAGCCAAATTGGATGATTTATTCGACGCAAGCTTATGACATGATTGTCTGAAATTTGATTCTGGCGAAAAAAGTTTGAGTGAGTTGCCAAAAAGGTATAATTTATCTGTCGACATTTCAGAGTTTTGATTTGAAGACCTGAATGCCAGAGACACAAACTGATGTACAATATCAGGTTCTTGTGAATTCAGTGATGCTTTGGTTTCAATGCGAGAAGTTCCTTCTTCTATATTATCATCTAGATATAGGCCCAAACCGTTTGAAATTGGGTTTTTATTGAGAGTTTCAACGTCATCTTCCCCGTCATTAATGATCACCTCAGGAATTATACTTTTTTTGTCAGAATCAACAGCACTTCTTATTTGGTTGACAGAAAAATCATCAGTGCTGTCTACAAATGGTGACCTTTTGTTACTGGAAGGCGTCAATAGCAGATCAGCATCTTTACCAGGTATACCCAAAGTTTGATTTTTCGTAGTAGGCTTGACTTGGTCATTACCACTAGTTGATCCTACCCCTGCAATTCTGTCTGACACTCTTACTATAATATCTTTAAATTTAGAAGGAGAATGATAACTTGAACGTCTGCTTGTGGAATGCCCACTAGATTTAGAGGAAAAGTGGCCAGCTTCTAAGTGATCTATGTTTGAAGCGCCAGCACCGCCAGCATTAGGAACCAGAGCAATTGAGTTTTGGGATGATCCTGCAAATAAAGAATGATTTTGATCATTGAAGGGAGATGTGACTGAGTGTCGCCTGTTTTCAACATTCAAATTATCCATTTGAATATTTTCTGTATAGTACTCATTTTGATATGATGTGTTAATCTCATCTGTATAACTGTCCTTGTCACTGTTTTTACTTTCTGCCTTGTCTGATATGGGAAGCCAATTTCCCCCTTTATCAGATGTTCCCAATGCAAAGTTCAAACCCTCTTTGATTGCATCAATATCATTATCTTGTGCAGCATCGTCAATAAAAGAAATACCTCCTAAACTTACTGGACTAATCGGAGGTTCATATTCCAGAGACGGCTGTAGAAAATTTCCTGAATTATGATCATCATGTACTAAGCGATTATGCAAACTTTCGCCATAATCAGTAGAGTGATGTGATAGCCTTGATATTACATTATGTTCATCTCTTGAATGTACTGGGGATATATCTTCACTTTCACTATCCAGATACCCTTCGTCATGAAAGAGATGTATCATCTCTGACCCATCATTGTAGAAGTAGCTCATTCTTGTGATTTTATAGCTTTATCTTTCTATAAATATCACAACGATTTAAACTGCTAAAAGCAAAGGTAAAAGAGCACTTTCAGTGAAAACACTAAACTAGCCTATCACTTATGATAACTTCAATTAAGCGATCCTCTTAGTGTAGTACAAAAGCAATTCAATAACGTTATAATGTATTACTGCCAAATTTTACGTGTTCTTTTAATACATTTGAAGGCTTTTATGATTTGATTTAGATAATAGATTAAGATTACATAATCGGAATATTAAATTTAATTGAAAAAATTGTCGATTGTCAAACATAACTTAAGAACAGACTAAAAGGAAGACTACAACACAAATGGTTTTACCTATCCTTAAAAGAGCTCCAGGGCAAGAAAGGCTCAATGAGCTCAAGAAACTCAGCGCATCAATTTTTGGCCACAAGTGGAACCCAAATAATGTAAGAAATGGATTGAAAATACTAAGAGAACCACTTAAGGGTCCAGAAGTTGTTAAATACTACGGTGAATCAGATGCTATACCTACATTCAAAGACTTTAAGGAATGGTTTCCAGAGTTAAAATTAACCGATCCTAAGGAAACTTATCGTTTGAAAATGGTGCTGGATAGAAAGAAGAGAAACAAGGGTGCACCTAAGAAGAAATCAAAGCTGGATTAAGTTTTGCTGTATTTATAACAAATAACGAACAATATATTTGAAGGAGGATAATTTTGCATATGCCTCATAGTTATTATCATATATTGAAAGTCATAACTTAACTATTGTACATAATATTCAACAAAATGACTAAATATATTACATGCTTTTAACGTCAATTACTTCTTTGTCGTTTTTGTAGACGGAAAGTGTCAGTTACATCATCAAGACCACTTGTGTTGATTATGCTAATTCGTTTTTCATCAAATCTATTTCTTTTGAGTCTACTTGGCTCATGGAAATCCGAGTCTCTGCGAGTGAGAGCGAACGATGCTCTTGCCTTTATGAATTGAGTGATTTCTGTAGTGCTCTTTCTAGAGTTAGTCTGAGATATATCAACAATTTCCCAGTTTCTGGCCACTACCACATCTTTTGTCGTCACGTCCTTCAAAACAGCTATTTTTGTTTTCGATGGTAATAGATGAGATTCGATTATACGAGAAGTACTTTCATAAAATCTCTCCAAAGTATGCGAACTGAAATCATATACGGCTATATGGTTTTCAAACGTGACAAAAAGCCGAAGAGAACCGTCTCTTTCAAAGTCAATGGATCTCAATTGTGTATCATATTCAATGAATGCCTCAAGTTGGAAATCGTAAGAATTGTCACCTCCATCTGTCTTTATGTTATATAGGAGTAGACAGTCAGAAAATGTGATGCAAATCGATGATTCATAGATAGCAATATCAACCAAGTCATGTTTCTTTCTGAATGATTTATGAGAAACTCTTCTGTATTTTGTCACCAGCCCTTCTCTAGTTTCCTTCCACTTATCTGCTATATTATGTAAATCTATAATAGAGCGATTAACAATTTTGAAAGAACTTATAGATATCAAAATTAGCTCTATTTGATCAAGCTTACCAGCACTAACGACGAATACGTATTCCATGTCATCTACTGTTAGCCATTTATGGAAATATCTCGTTGATCCAACAGAAACAGAAGTAAAATCTCCATTGAATTCATCATTTATTCCCTCATTTAACCAGTCTATACTGACTATGGGACTTCCTTTGGATACATTACTGTTCAGGGTGATAGTCGAGTATAAGCCTAGTGAATTGAAAATTTTCATTTTAAATCCAAAGAGACTCTCCTTTTCACTAAAATGGCAAATCCACTTTCCTGAATTAGACCAATCAATATCAAAATCAGCTAAGGATGTAGAGGGAAGTTCAAATTGATACATGACAGAACTGACAGACCCTTCATTATAGAAGTGGTACAAAACTGGGCCAATTCTATTAACCTGTTGTCCAGCAATAGACCACATAGAATTAGAGCTTTGAGGTCGCACAATTATATATCTGTTCACTGGTTTCACGATACTGAGTAGCATTGAGGTAGTATCTACTGAATACAACTTGAGTTCAAGGTACCCTTTTGTAAATATAACAAATTGTTTGGAATTGACGTATGCTCCATCATCAGTTTCAGTATAACGGGGAGGTATCCATAAAAACTTCTCTATTCCATCGATATTAGACTGCTCTACCACAATCGCGTCTGCGTTCTCATACCTGATATCAATGATTAAAAGAAGAGAATAATTATCCACAACTAATCCTATTTTTGTACTTTTCTGCAGAGGATGTATTGCTTCCCATTCCAACTGCTGTATAATCAACGGACTAATATTACCTTTCCATCTGTCTACCTGAATCAAATGTTTTCTAACCATCTCCTCTAAGTCGTATGATCTAAACATCCCCATAGTGGTTATATCGCGTACTTCTAACAAGCTTTTGTCCCTTAAAACGGTAGCAACATAACATTTACACTTTGATATAGCACTGTGATTGCTTCTATATCGATTCATCTTTGGAATTGTAACCTTTCTAATAACTATTTTATAGTAAGGCTCTATCAGAAAGTGTGTTACACAAAAGTTCTGTATAAATACTATAAATCAAAACAACGGTTTTTACATATAAATGTAGTCACAAAATATAAACAAATAACATACAGGATAAGAGAAGTGATACTTTATCGTATAAACAACTCTATTGAAGCTATAAGGGAGGCCAGATAGATATCATGGGCCCTAAGACGAAAGTGGAGCCGAATAAACCGGCGACTAGGGGTAGAGGTAGGCCTCCAACTATAGGTCGGCCTCCTACTAGAGGTCGAGGACGCCCTAGGAAAAGACCTTTATCACCTCCAGCATCAACTTTGGGTGCATCAACATCTACAACATCAAACACACAGAGAAATGGAGGGGATCTGCAAATACTGAGCCAGGCAAGTCAAATTTTGATGAATAGAAAGAACAAGCTTACAGATTTGTTGTCATCAGGTCAAAAGACAGGGTCCTCATCTTCGAAGAATATATCCAAACAGACGTCGAGGAAAAATAGTGAATCTTTCGAGGAAGACGATGGATTTATTTACAAGAGAAGTCAATCTGTAGAAAGATATGATAAGGATAAGAAGAAGAGACAAGTCAGTACTCCAATCACACACTTACAAGAAGAGATAGAGAATCTATCTAAAGACAGCGATGATTTGGAACTCGAAGACTTACGACCCAAAAAGAGATCTAATGTTTCTGCAGCTAAAAATGCATTCCAGACACTTCGACCATCTCCTATGGGAGATGGAAGGACTGGTATTAAGTGGTCTCCTGTTGCCAATGATCACAGCATTCAATTGTCATCCCCGATAAGGTCACCCGTGTACAATAACCAAGAAGATGATTTCTCGCCAGATGAGTATATTGAGCAAGTGTCACATCATAAGATCTCACTTGCAGATTCTGGTAGCAGTTCATTATCTTCCAAAGGTAGAGGATTAAAAACTACCAATAATACCGATATTAAATCTCGTAACAGTAATAATAACAATAGTAACTCTCTCAAGAGAAGGACATCGTATCATAATAGAGGCAAAAGAGTTCTGTCAATAGGTAATGGGTTTCAAGGTGAAATCCATGACGACGTTCCTGTTTCGGATTACTATAAAAGGTTGGATAATTCACTCCCAGAACCTGATAGAATGAGACAATTGCTTATATGGTGCTTCAAAAAAAGGCTTAATGAAGAAGAAAATCAACAGAAGCTCGATAGTTCTACGTCAGATGAACAGACGGTGTTTAACATAGCGAAGGTAATCAAAGAAGAAATTATCCATGCATTGATGGAAAAGCAAATCTCCACCAGCTGGTACACCAAGTCCAAGGCGGAAGACGATGATGATATCTTAACTAGCAAGGAGATCACTGTTCCAAATCCACAGAATATGACTAACCTTGATAACATCGAGCTTTATTCGAGGCGACTTCGAATTTTGTTGAACGAGAAAGTGGAGTTGAAGACTGCATTTGATACGTCTGTAGAACCATTGTCCCAACTTTCTGTCAAAGATTACGACATTGGCGATACCATTGATGGTCTACAGAGTTATATTGCGGAGAAAAGGCAAAATACCGACCCTAACTTCGCATCTGACGTCACTGAAGAACTGCTAGTACAGAGGGTCTCACATAACCATTCCACCGTAAGCAAGATGGCATCGCAACTAGAATCAACAATCGATACATTACATTCTGTATCGTACCAGTTGAATCTGCTTTCACAATTGGTGGCTTCGGTGCAACTGCGCAGTCTTAATGCAAAGACTTCTGCACTTTTGAACGATTATGTGACTAAAAACAGGGCCGAGAACTACAGTCGTCTGTTCGATGCCGACTCGAAGTTAAACTCCTCTTGGCTAATTCCCAACAAGCAAGCTACAATGCTCGATTTGCTCAGGGGTATTACTAGGCTAGATGCTCCGAAGCCCTAAAAGGAGCATTTTTCCGCAAACATGCATCTTCTCCATTTTTTCTCTCCCTTTTCTTGTTATGTATTATTATGTCCATACTAATAGTAGCGAACCTTAATTGGTTTGTATGCCCGTCATTCATTATTGCGTACTGTAGGATCGAACAACCTATTATATTCACCCCACCTTTTAAGTAGTGTACAGGAACAACGAATGACACCGAATTATAACGCTTGAAGACAAATAACTGAGTTAGAAGCTTTGGTTCCAATACGAAGACATAGACCGGATAAAGTATCTTCGGAACCTAAAGCAGACTATATAGTTGCATAAACCACAACCAAGTGCTTTTGTGGCTGATCCCCGTATTTTTTTCCGCTCATAATGATCTATTACATTAATAACTGGAGTATGATATAAATATGGCAGCGGCAAGGGTTTGGAAGGGATGGCGAAGAATTAGCAACTGGCGCTACACAAGTACCACTAGAAACTTTGTACCACAGAAAGAGCGCATTGCAAAGACGATGATACTAATCAATGTATTAATATTCCTCTTTGTGAATACCTACGTGCAATTAATGCCACAAGCACTTCCTTTGTCTAAGGATGATTTAGCGCATGACTGGCATAAGTACTCGCTTGAGGGCATCGAGGGGAGAAGAGAGAAATTGTTTGATCTTATCAACAGTCCTGTGAACAAATTTCTCTTCCATCAATTGCAATATTCTGAGGATGCATTTTATGATGTTGAAGAGAATATTGTGGGAACTGCTCATTTTTCGAGAGACAATCAATTCCAGAGACAGCCGTACGTTTCAAACGGTTACATTGGAAGCAGGATTCCTAATTTAGGTCAGGGTTTCACTTATGATCAAAATGATAACCCAGACTCCGAGACTTTGCTCAATGGATGGCCCTTGTTTGATAAGCGGTACGCGGGTGCATTTATTAGTGGATTTTATGATATACAGGCACATGTGAACCTGACAAACTACCCTGAGTTGTATAAAGATGGGTATGAAAGTATTATTGCCTCTATTCCTCAATGGACTTCATTGACCCTCTCGACTTTCCAAAACGGGACCGAGTACACATTAGACCCCGCAACTCCCAACGAACAGGGTTCAATCTCTAACTACGTTCAAAAATTATCATTAAGCAATGGAATTGTCACTACAGAATTTATCTGGTTGGACACGATTCATGTGAGGTTTGAAGTGTTGGCGCATAGATCTGAAATAAACTTGGGAATTGTCGATCTTGAAATAACCAATTTGGCTGACCAACCTATAACTATTAAGGTTGAAGATGAACTCAATTTCAAGACTTCCCACAGATGTCAGTTTACCGATGCGGACTTTGATAGCGAGGGAATATACATAAGATTCCAACCAAGCGAAATATCTTATATCAATGCAGCTATTTACTCTACTTTCGTCGGGGCCAGAACTATCAAGGCCAAGTCTTCTGGTTCTGCTTCACAGTATACGGTTCTTCTGTTTGACCCATATACCAGCACGAAACTCACTAAGTATGTTGGAATAAGTTCTACCGATTTGGATTCCGAGAACTTAGGAAGTGCAGATGACGTATTGAACTTTAGTAAAAATGTTTCATCCACTTACTCTAATATATCTGCGGAGGCTGCCATTGACTCACATATATCGAGTTGGGACAGCTTTTTCAATTCTTCTATTAACATCGAGTTTCCAAATGATCTTTTAATGACAATGGCCTCTAAGGCTTCAATATATCATTTGGCTGCAAATACTAGACCATATGCTAATGGTGCTACTGCATCATGGCCAGTTGGTGGATTAAGTTCAGATAGTTATGGTGGTTTAGTCTTTTGGGATGCTGATTTGTGGATGTTTAATGGTATTTTACCCTTTTTACCATCACATGCTGCATCAGTTGTTAATTACAGAACACACTTGCATGAACAAGCAAAGAAAAATGTTCCTGAAGGATATGATGGTGCTGTATACCCTTGGACTAGTGGTAGATTTGGTAACTGTACATCAACAGGGCCTTGTATTGATTACGAATATCACATTAACACTGCTGTTGCTCTGGCTGCATGGAATTTGTACTTGAGTGGATCTACAGATGAAGACTTTTTATCATCTACAGCCCTTCCATTGCTTAATGATGCTTCTACTTTCTTTGCGGATTTCCTTGTCAAGTATAATGATACGTATGATAAATATGTTACTCATAACTTGACTGATCCTGATGAATATGCAAATCATGTTGATAATGGTGCTTATACTAATGCCGGTATTAGTGCATTGATGAGATGGACAACTGCAGCGTTAACCTATCTTAAGAAACCAGTTAATCAAAACTATACAGACATTTCGGAAAACATGTTCTTGCCAACATCGGGTAACAGCGATAATATTACGTTAGAGTACTCTGGTATGAATTCTTCAGTTGGTATTAAACAAGCAGACACGATAATGTTAACTTATCCATTGCAGAATGAGTTGATTGATAACGTTCAAGCGCTTAAGAACATGCAGTTCTATGCAGAAAAGCAAGTGAGTTATGGGCCTGCTATGACCTTCCCAATTTTTGCAGTTGTTTCCTCAAAAGTTTCAGAAACTGGATGTTCTTCACAGTCGTATGTACGTAAGGCTGTCCTGCCATACTTAAGAGCTCCCTTTGCTCAATTCTCTGAACAAAATAATGACGATTTCGTTACCAATGGTGGTACACATCCTGCATTTCCATTTTTGACTGCTCATGGAGGATTCTTGCAATCTATAGTCAATGGTCTTGCTGGTCTCACTTATGGTTTTCAAGTAGAAAATGATCAGATTGTAAGGTATTTGGAGTTAGATCCAGTATCAATTGGAACATTTGATAACGCTTTGAATATTGATGGAATAAAGTATTTCAACCAATCCTTATCATTCTCTTTCAATGAGACTTATCTTACCGTGAAGAATAATGGTGCTATTAGCGATGGTGCTCCAGATGAGATACAAATTATTATAAACGAGAGGAATCCGAAGAATGGAAAGTATACTTTGAAACAGAACGAAGAACTCTCGTTTCCTTTGTATGAACCTGAAAGAAATTTTGAATCCTCCATTTCGGAATGTGCAAGCGCCAATGTATTCAATATCACTGAATCTGTAAGCGGTGACCAATCATTTCTGATGAATGATGGTGATAACTTCACCCATTGGCAAGCCAAATATAATGATTCATCCGCAAAGATCTTAGTTGATCTCAAAAAAACGTCTAATGTGACCGGTGGATTTATCAACTGGGGCGATATGCCACCAAAGAAATGGTCTCTATCCCTGTTAAAACTGAATATCGATTTAAAATCAGTTTATGACTTCTTTAGCAAGGTTGATTTTGGAAATGGCATGTATAAGTATTTTGAGTCTGACAGCAAGAACACAATTTTAAAACAATCTGATGTCTTCCAAAGTGTCATCTCAGACGATGTTAAGATTTCAGCTCCATTTAATGAGACAGAATCTGGAATAGTCGAGTTGACTAGAGAGTTCAATACGACAAGCTTCCTGATTGATCAAGGAGTTCAGGGACGATTCTTTTTGATACAATTTGATGGTTTACAAGACAATAACCCAGAGTCGACCGATTCTCTGGGTGGTGCTACAGTATCTGAGATAGTATTATATTAAATCGCTAGAAGTTTGATATTACGCTATGCGTTATTATTTCAGTAAAAAGAATTTTATTCAATTCATATAAATTGTAAATAAAGAATTATTTCTATATGTACGTCCAATTTCCTTGAATGAATGTATTAATTAGATTTGAAACTAGTACATAACTTCTGCCATTGTAATCAAACGTTTAACACCCGTGTGCCACTTACCAATCTCATCACCATGGTTAGTTGCAATTTCGAGATTCAACGATGTGGCAGATTGAAAGTCTCTATTTTCAAGGGACAGAGTGACCTTTTTTAAGATCTCGATAGTGTCCAGACTCAATAAGTCATCATTGTTTAAATGATCAAATAATAAGTTAAGTCTGTTTTCCATATCACGACCATGCTTCGCAAACTTTTCTGGGATATTGGGCTTGATTGACTCGAGCACTTTTGATAATGAATTATAAATTGGTGCAGAAGATTCAGGGATATGAGATCTGTCACCCTCGGGATACTTTGGTTTGGTTGGTTCCTGTGGGATCACATTGTTTGCAGGTGGTTGTGGTGCAGCAGTTACCGTTGGCTGAGGAGTTGCTGCGAGTGGAGGTGGTGCTGTAGCAGTCGCTGCAGGTGGAGGTGGTGGATGAGAAACCACTGCAGATGGCTGTCTTGAAACACGCGGTGGTGGATGGTGGGCAGCTCCTACTGGTGGTTGTGGTGCTACCGCTGATGGTTGTCTCGATACACTTGGTGGTCTTTGGGGAGGTGGTGGTGTTGGTTGAAAAGACGAGGGAGCCCTCAGGGGATTAGATTGAGTGAGAGGCTGGCTCGGCAAAACTATACCAGCTCTTGAAGGTGGTCCAACATCAGGTTTACTAGATCTGACAGGAACATCTGAAAGTGGTGGTGCGTATGGATTCTTCGGTGGAAGGGACGCTTTTTGTAAATTTGGAGATCTTTGGCTTGGAGAAGCTACTCCAAACTGCTGCGGAACTGGTGCTGGAGGGGCATATGTGGTTTTACCCGGTGCACTAATATCCGTTGATATACTTGGAGATCTGTGACTGGGTGTTCTGCTTCCTAGTTGTGGAGGTGCTGGTGGTGCATAACTACTTCTTCCTGGTCCACTAGGGTCCCTAGAGGCATTTGATAATCTGCGATTGAAAGAAGGTGATCCTCCAAACGTTTGAGGTGGAGGAGCATAAGGATTCTTCGGTGGCCCATTAGGAGCAGCAGAAGCCAACTTTGGAGTGCCTACTTGCTGAATTCCAGCTAGACCTAGACCAGGGGTAGGTTGGTTTGAATTACCATTTGAGCCATTTTCAATCGCCTTTGGAGGTGGGGCATAACGCTGACTAACAGAAGCTTGACGAGAAGAAGCAGCTTCATTTGTTTGGTTGATACCCACCAATGAGGTTCTGGAACTTGTACGACTTACTCCTCTTGGTGGAGGTGGGAATGCACTGCCAGGAGCAGGTGTTATTGACGTCCTCTTAGGAATTGCAGAAGGTGGTTGGCTGTTGGTAAATGGAGTTGGTGCTGGTGAAACCTCCACTGGAGCTGCAGCTCTGCGAGGAGCTGTTGTCTTCGTCTTAAACGTATCTGGCAAGTCATTCCACCCTTCTGTTTCATTTTTATATGTTGGTTTAGCAGGTGGAGGTGGAGATGCTGCACGGCTGGCTGGTCTTGGTGCACCAAGTGGCTGAACAGGATGATTATAAGAGTTTCCTGCTGTACTAGGAGCGTACGGATTGGAAGGAGCAGGCTGTGCATAAATGTTAGCAGCAGCAGGTTTAGCGTATGGATTAGTGCTGTTTCCCGATGGTAAAGGTCCATTGTTTAAATTAACGCTTTGAGATCTAGAAGGGGGTGCCATTGGTGCTCCTATTGAAGGAGTGATTGTTGGGTAATGTCTTGTAGATGGCGATCTTGAAGTCATTGTAGGAGGAACAGAGGAAGTAATGTTACTTTGAGGCCCCAAATGAGCATTCTGAGTTCTTGCGTACGACTTTGATGCAACTTGTCTTCCACTTCCAAATTTGTTACCAGTAGTAGAGGTAGATTTCAGGGTGGAAACATGTGTAGCTTTCAGTATACGCTCCTTTTCAGTTCCAGCAACATCACTAGGTAATATCTGTAAGAATTTCTCTGCTAAATCAAAGTGGCCAAAACCAGCAACCAAATTGGTGTACTCCAAAATTGCCTTGGCGATAGGCTCAATTGAAGGTCCCGAAAGCTCTGAAGTAGTGTTGGTCAAAGACCTATAAGTCGCAATCTTTTCAACAAAGTTATTTAAGGCTTCAAAATGAGCATCTGCTGGTGAGGAAATATCAGATTTTCCTTGAAGCAAAACTTGCTCCAACTCTGGAAGTTCAGCGAGCCAAATTCTGGCAATCTTATCCAATCCATTACCAGCTAAGTAACATGCCATTGCGTTTTCTCTATTTTCTTGACTGTTGTCTAATGAAATGATACGATCTCCTAATTCGTTGATTTTAGAAGCATAATCGCTGGAGTCGGTAGCAAATGAAGTAATGGCTGTACCAATTTCTTTCCAGTTTGACACATCTCCATTAGAAACCAAGTCAGTAATGTTATTCTCGGTAACGTTATAAAGTAACCTTGCAAAGTTATTACCATTTGATTTATTGAAAAAAGCGGCTCTAACACTCTTTTTTGATTCTTCTGAGCCATTCAAAACCAATATTGCGGCCTCAAGGAGCTTATCTTGTTCAAGACAACTTTTCACAGCTTCATCAACCTTTTTACCAAGGACTAATTTGATCAAGTCTTTTTCTTTGTCTGATGTTGTCACATCATATAAATTGAATGGACCCTCAGGTACATAAGAGTCAATAGTGGTAGATCCATTACCGAGCTTATCAAAGAAAGATTCTTCTGAAAAAACCTTGTCAGGATTTGAACTTCCGTTTAGATCGACCTTAGGTGGATCAACAGTTAACTTTTGTTCAAACAACTTGTCCTTACCTTCAGATGATAATTTTTCTAAAAGTTCCCAATCCTTTCTATCATATTCTGAGTAAAATTGTCCTTGTAATCTCAGATCAATCAATGACGCGAAATTGTCATCCTTGAGTGCTTCAGACAACTTGATAGAGGAGTTTTGAGAGTTTGTAATGAATTTTTCAATTTTAACCGTCGATTTTCCATCTTTATCTGCTTCAACAATGACCAACTTGGAACCAAAACCAAAGAAAACACTGGATGGACGCTTCAACCACGAAGGAGCTTGCCTTATTTCAAAAGTTGGCTGTTGATTATCCGAAGAAGCAATTTCATTCCAGAACATATTGTCATCATTGGATGATACCTTAGAGGCTACTGGTGGGGATGTATCCTGCAATGATTGTATAACAATCTTACCATCAAAGGATGCAGTTGCAAATACGTCAGGTGCAGTAGGTGCAAACTTTGAGAGGAAAGTCCAGTTAGCAGCTGTAGGATATTGACCGAGTTTCACACCTTTGATCGGGTTCCACAAGAAGGTGTTATTGTCTTTACCACTAGATATAAGTAATTCTGGATCTTGATCACACCAATCTAAGGAAAGGACACCCTTCTCATGACCCTCTAAAATTTGTTCAGGAGCATTTGAGTTCCTTAAATCCCAGGTTAAAATTAATGGACAGTTATCACTGTCACTAGCAGTAACCAACTTGGTTGATTGAGTTGGATGCCATGCAACATGCGAGAAGTTAGATTTTCCGTTAGGACCATTATAAGATAAGTGCAACACTTCTCTTTTAGATTTAAGATCCCAAATTGAGGTGAAACCTCCATTACTAGTTGTAGCCAAAATATGTGACACGGATTTGTTCCAAGCAACACTTGTTATTTCGTCCATTGGGGTCATAGCCTTACCAGGGGTTGAAGGTTCAGCAAATGTCTTAGTGTCCCAAATGAAAATCTCACCGTTGGTACCTCCAGACACTAGAACATGACTCTGGTTTGGGTTGAACTGTAATGCTCTAACAGATCCAGAATGCTTTAATGACTTATAAACAGATGCTGACTGCAAGTCCTTGGACTTAATCAAGGTCTCGACATCCCAGAACTCGAGAGCACCATTCTCGAACGCTCCCACAAGTAATCCACTTACATATGAGTCAAAAGGTTTGGACCAAGCCAACGAATAAAATCTATTGTCCACTGTGGCAGAAAATATAGGTTCTTTACTATTCTCTGGTGAGAATACATCCCATATCTCAAGAGATGATGATGAATTAAAATTCACATCCACAGCCCCTGCAACGGTACCCGTGGCGATCAATGGCAAACTGCCCTGGCTCCACGCAAATGTAGAAGTACCCACTATCTCTTCTATCTTAACCATCGTTTTTGTTGTTCGAGGTCCTTATTGTAGTTTATGATGACAATGAGTGCAGTCTTTGATTGACTCTGCAACTTTATTGATGTCTTGTCTATGTATGTACAAGCTCTGCTGTCAATTCTTCTATCAACCGTCCCACTGTTCAATCCGTGTTTCTGGTAACCGCCAAAAACTTAATTGTATGTTTTTGTCCTTGTTAGATCAGTCGTATATTGCTTTCCGCTTTTACTGATCCAATTTGCGGTACTGATATATCGTTGTCTTTACGTGTTCTATACACCTGTTAATAGACACCTATATCGACAATGTTGTAATTGATTTACCAAATGTTGTAAAATGAACAACTGATCAAATCGTTCGCTTTTTTGCCAACGCACTGCTTTGGCGTTGTACGTGTATTGATAGTGTTGTATACTTGATTTTCTGAGTCATGTGATTTGTAGAAAAAAATATTCTCAATTAGCGAGACCGGGGATTGAACATAGAAGGTGTGTATATAATTCATTTTTTGGGGAACTATCATCGTGTGGTGGGACACTATACAGACATATAAATAGACATACATACATACATATAAATATATACAAATACAGATACATTTTACGAGTCAAAGTAAGGCTAGATAGAAGAAAAAGCCTCAATATTTCATGAGTAGGGCAAGAAACATTCGAACAATACAGCCAGGGGCAAAAAGGTTGATAGAGCTTATCTTAAAGCGAATGGGCACCAGAGTGGTGAAACCGGCAGCCAAAGCCTTCTTGATAGCATATCTCTATGTCACACTTCCACGAGTGTTTAATTGTGTTATAATAGGCATCAGAAAGAAGAAATATAGTCAAATAATACCAAAATTAGTCAAGACCTTGATTAGCGCGTTACATTCAAGAAAGTTCCCTATGTTTGCTGCATTTTTGGTTTCTGGTATCAATATTCTCGAACCAGTCGTTTATGGGGTGCTAAAGAGACATGGATTGGCACCAAATGCAGTGGAAGGACTATTTTTCTCAACTTTGATCTCATCCTTTATATCTGCGCTTGTCACCTTTCCTCGGTACCAGTCTCATATTCTTGGATATGGGCGCAACAACTCATTGGATTTGACTCTTCTTTTAGTCACTAGAGCCTTAGATACGGCTGTGTCATCGAATTTGGCACTAATAACACCAGGTGGTATTGCGAAATATGGAGATGCATCTTTATTCATCGTGTCATGTTCACTCATTATGTTTTCGTGGTTTTATAGTCCTAAGTCGTTACCACCAGCATACTGCAAATGGATCACGTCTGCTGCTAATATGGACAAGGAAATCATTGAAGTGTTGAAAGGGTTACGCGATGGTACTATGAAATATGGGGAAAGTGGTCCTGAGGTTTTAACACCATATTGCGAAAGATATGGCAAAGATGCAAGCGAGGGTGATCTTACTCTTCATCAACCAGTTTCCTGTAGACTTGTGCATGCATTCAAAACAGATAGTTGTGAACTTCACGCTTTGTGGAGATTTGCCAGAGGTTTCTCTTTTGCCATAAAAATCTACGGGCCATTGAATTTTTTGATGTTGCTTATACCAATCAAAAATGTTCCAATGAAGAAAAGAATAATAAAATCTTTGAAATCTGCATTGAGGTCTTCATGTTTCCTAGGTACATTTATTGGCTTATACTGGTACTCTGTGTGTCTTACTAGGAACAGGATTTTTCCCAAATTGTTTCCCCAATACCCTAAAACATACTGGGATATAACTATCGGGCCAGCTGCTGGCTCCATAATGTGTGGTTTTAGCAGCTTTATTGAGTCTGCTCAACGTAGAAAGGAATTGGCGTTATTTGTTGCTCCTAGAGCTTTAGGTACTCTTGTTCCTACAGAGCCATCTAAAAGAAACCTAAGCATAGAGACGTTTACTTTTGCCCTTAGCTTGGCTGTTCTTGTTGCTTATTCTAGAAGTGATCCAAACAAGGTTAGAGGTATATTCGGTAGAGGTCTTCAACAAGTATTTAACATAAGTTCATATAAATAGCGTACTCATATAAATATATAATGCCAGTTATTATATAAGTTCTTTTAAAATCGCATCTGGGTCCGGTCATCGTAAGATCTCATACATTAAATTTCGAAAATATTACCTATAACTTAAAAGATTAACGAATAGTAGTGAAATGATATGCTGGAGTCTGATTCAGATAATAAACAAAAAGAGACTACAGTAGAGTTCGACTTCTCTTTACCTTTACGAGAATTCAGTGAAGATTTAACTAAGAGGCATACTAAGATAGGCAAATATTTAAAACTTCCGAAAGACACATTATTATGGTTTATATTTATTACGGTAGGGGGGCTCGTGGATCCTTTCACACAACCTGAAGAGTCAGATGAGTTTATTCTTGGGGTTGATTCCATTTCTGATTTACTTATCGCTTTGACATATCCCAAATTTATAGAACATCAGCGACAAAGAGACGATGTGGATACAGACAATGTTGAAATGAGCTCAATCAAATTTGCGATGTCCATAAGATACTTTGAGCTTCTTAACCTTGTTAATCGAAGTCTTTCAGCGGAAGATGAATTGAAATTGAGATTCATTGACAATGACTCTATTTGGATGGAGAATATGCTCGACTGGATTCCAATAGCACCGTTAAAAGACAATGACTTGAGAGTAATTCATCTGATTGCATGTATCTTGATTGCTTCTATTGCCAAACTTTTTGTGGACTCTGATGGAGGCTTCAATTTGAGTTTGAACCCATATTTGCATTATTTCATAAAGTTGTGGAAGTGTCATACTAATATCATCATCTTGGGGTTAGAGGGCGATAGAAAAGTGGAAGCTGAGAATGAAGGCTTAGAGGAATCCCAACAGTTGACCATCCCCGATATAGTATACCAAACTGTGAATGGTTCTAGTGCAATACGATACGTTTTGGGGTGGGTTTTAAACCGGAACCCTACTCTGCTAATCAATGAAGAGCCGGAACTGGATGAGGAACAAAAACTTGCTAGCGAAGAAAGATTTACATATGATGATGACATTAAAAATGAAACATTATTAAGTTTCATACAGCCTCTTGGTCGTAAAAAGGTAAACGGAGGTGCATTACTGATTGACATGAGGTTAGTAGTGATAGCACTATTAATAATCAGAAGCGGTATAAGTTTCATGCCTAATAGTTCATATCGCTGGGATCCAGAGGCAGTAAGTAAAGAGGAGGCAAAAAGGAGAACTGCTCAAAATAAGCCAATCTCTGAGATAGGTGATACTCTTATTGACTTGGAGTACGACGATAGATTTGATGAGGACATGAAATATATGTTTGAGTTTGATTACGAAGGTTCTGATGCTTGGCTGGATGTTGGAGAAGATGAAGAAGTGGTAGAATCTGATACAGAAAAGCCTGAAAAGAACGATGATAATGCGATTTCTACTGCTGTAAGATCCAAAGAAACATCAACTATTGATTTTGACGAATTTGGACGTGATTGGAGAGATATTCCTAGAGAGCAAAATGTTAATTTCCAGGCATCACTTTTAAAACGTTTGGGCGAATTCGAGAAGCTCAAAAAGAAGCTGGACTCTGATTACTTCTTTGCATCATGGAATGAATTTCAGGATACTCTAGACTTTTTAAGTACAAATTCAATTGAAGATGATCAAACGGCAGAAAAGAGGGTAGGTCAAGTTTTGATTAACACTATAGCTAAGGCGATCAAAGACGAATCTGAAGGTAAGAAGGATGAAATCACCCCAGATAAGATATACGAATACTTATCTTCTGTTGCATCTGAAGAGACCGTTCAGGCTACGCTGAATAACAATAAATTAATTGTTCCAATCTTTCAGATAACTAAGGCCGAGATATTCCTTCACAATAATAGCAAATTGGCTAGGTGTCTCTTGGATGAAATGTTCATGTGCAAAGGTTATAGGAGAGTGTTGATTTGGTACATTACTCACAACATAAATTTATCAACTCCTTTGATAGACTATGTCTTTGAACTTTTAGCAGGTTTACGTGGAAACTCCGAAAGGCAAAAGCCATACGAGTTTTCAAGAGAAGGCGGAAAAGTAATACTCAGTGATGTAGAAAGGCTGATGCTACTCCATGAATTTTTGACAAATAGCACCTCCTACCTTTCAGCAACTGATGGGATCGAAATGGACGACGGCTATAGTGTTGTCTTAGCGGAGTCTATTGCTAAGAAGTATATGAGTTTGATTTGTCTTATGATTAACCAGTTAATAAGGATTGGAGTTATTAATTTAGAGAAAAAGCCCACAATATCTGATAAGGATGATATTGATGATTATTCCAACGACCTTCAAGTTCTCTTGATCAATTGGATTGGAAAGTCACCAGAAGCACGACAATTATTCTTTAAAGTGAAAAAAGCCAATTATGATGCATCTGGAGTTTTGAGTAATGATAACTCACATTTTCCTACATCAACCACGAAGGCTGATGAAGAAGAACAATCGAAGCTTATTGACCAATTGTCTAACCTTTCATCATCAGAAATTTCCGAGCATTTGAAAAAGAACCCAACTCATTTGAAACTAATTGATAACCTTTCTAAAAGAATTGAAATGCATATAAAAGTTGCCATTGCCGACTATGTCAATGGTATTACTTTGGACAATTCTTATAAGCCGGACTCTTCATCCATGATAGCTGATTTCAGGTTCTTTTTAACCAGGTTTGATACACTTTGTAAGGTTGAATACTTTGCAGAGAGCTTATTTGAAAAGTTTGATACATACCTAACAGGAGATGTTGAAGAAATACTTCCTGATATGTCTACAGTGACTCCTTTAGAATCCGAATTCAGTGAACTGTTCTTGAACGGAGATGGAAACGGAGCCGAGAGAGCGTCAGCAACGGCGATTTGACAGCTAAAGAAGACTCAAATGACACATCATAGAAAACTTAGCATAGTAATGATTACGAATACTTATCTACTGTAAAATACATGTATAACAATAGAATATTTTCAAGTATATAACTGATTGTAATATTTACGAAATTTGCAGTCTCATATCGGTTTCCTTTATATGGGGTTCGAGATAATGAGTCAACTGAATTCAGTGAATTTGATCGTCTTAGACTTTTGAAACGTCAAACATAGTATGTTTAAAAACCAATTGCGTTCTAATTTAGTAAGAAACATCATGTCTGCTAAGAGATTTAACTCCAGTATTGTTCCAGTAAGTTTTGATGTTAATTTAGAGAGAAATATTATCATTAAAGGATGATGTATTAATTTGTCTCAATACGTTAAGAATTAGAATTCTAACACAAATACAGGTCAAGACTGCTAATGCACCACCTCCTGCTGCATCCTACTCTCAAGCAATAAAGGTTAACGGTAAGTACTTAGAATTATGCTGAACTATGCACAATTGATTACTAACAGGGGTTGAAGGCTTTATTTATGTGTCTGGTCAAATCCCATACACACCAGAAAACAAGCCTTTGGGCAGTAACCCAACTACTCAAGAGCAAGCAGAGCAAGTGATTCAGAACGTTTCCAACATCTTGGAAGCTTCTAACTCATCTCTTAAGCACGTTGTTAAGGCTAACATATTCTTAACCGACATGAAGAACCAATTTGCTGACTTCAATGCCGTGTACGCTAAGTACTTCGGTGAGACAAAACCAGCTAGATCTTGTGTCGCTGTCAAGGAGCTTCCATTGAACGTTGATTTAGAGATGGAAGTTGTCGCCGTAGAGAAAGAGGATCCTAAGTTATAAAACCGGTGACGATCTTTGACAATAGATAGTTAAATCTACTTTTTTGTATATGCACCCTCAGCTCTACAAATATATGTCACTATCTTTCAATTGCCTCTTGTCCTGGACCCTGTGTTTGCTGGGCCTCTATTATCCTTAGTACAAAATACTCCATAGCACATCTCAATTATAAGCTATGAAGGGGTTCGTATTTGATAATCATGTGGTATATTAAGTATAAGATCATATTAAATATGAGATATGTATTTCGAAGCCAAGATTCACGTTTCAGCTTCTTTCAACTATCATGGTAATAGGCTAGAAAGGCTCAACCTAGTTGATATTTAGATATTTAAACATAGTCCCATTCGCACCTGAGTGGGTGGTAGCCCTATTTTGCAAATTATCATGTGACCATATTTTTAAGGTATTCGCACTACTGTATTCACAAAAATTTTCACGAATCTCCTTTCACGCAGTATCAGTACTCATTGAAAAATTCCTACCCAAAAACATTGTTAGTTCTGCTTTTTCATAAAGTTGACTATAGCATAGTATATCATCAGAAATGGCTCAACGTGTTACTTACAGAAGAAGAAATCCTTGTATGTTTCAATCTAGATATTACTTGACTTTTACTTAACTTTAAACGATGGCGTGAGAGAAGCTAGTTGGATTTAACTAAAGTGATGTCGACGACAGTGGGAAATGAAATAGGAACAAAAGAGTGAAGACAATGATACAGTATTCAATCAAGTGTTGACAATCTTTCGGTGGTCGTCGTCGATTCGGCGATGTTGAAGTAAATACTCAACTGAAGATGCCAGCGAGAGGAACTCTTAAGCGGGCATTATTCTTTTGGAAATGGTGAACTCAGATTAATCACAAGTATATAGTGAAAAGTTTGATTATCACTTATTTACTATTAACTGTCCACTGTTATTACTTTTCTTTAATCACAATCGTCCTGGCAATTTGTTTCCAAACATCTCTAGTTGAATTCAAGTTAAGTTTCTTCCATTACATTGTTTAATTGTTGAAGTATATGATCTCAAGTTCATAATGAATAACAAATACTAACGTTTATTTAGATAACACCAGATCCAACAAGATCAAGGTCGTTAAGACCCCAGGTGGTAAGTTGGTTGCTCAACACCTCAAGAAGCAAGCTTCCAGAGTCAAGTGTGGTGACTGTGGTTCCGCTTTGGCTGGTATCTCTACCTTGAGACCAAGACAATACGCTCAAGTCTCCAAGACTCACAAGACCGTCCAAAGAGCTTACGGTGGTTCCAGATGTGCCGGATGTGTCAAGGAGAGAATTGTTAGAGCTTTCTTGATTGAAGAACAAAAGATTGTTAAGAGAGTCTTGAAGGATCAACAAGAAAAGGAAAATAAGGCTGCTAAGAAGACCGGTAAGAAATAAACATAAGAATATTAAAACTTGTAATACTTGACCCTGGTTTGATGGTAACCATATAAATTTTTCTATCTTAACGTTCTAATACATCAACATATATTGAAAATTTTGTAGACCTGTAATTTGAAGAGAATTTGCACAATATTATCAAGATTGTATCGTATAGGTATTCACATTTCGTAATATCATTCAGCCTTTATACTGTATTTTGTTTTATGTAGGCTGATTCACCTAGAAACACCATTTTTATAATGTTTAGAAATCTTACTACATAAATATACATAATATTACTTTATTACTTCTAACAGTGTAATTGACTTTATCAATACTTACTTGTCATAAAAGACTATAGAATATATAATGTTCCTTCAATGTAACTATAATAGACGTAGTTCTTCTTACTTTAGTTCCTAAAACTGAATTTTCATAAATAGATGCGAAATATGACAAAAATTATTGTAGGTGAATACTAAGAGAAATGACAAGACATTTGAATTTGTTGAAAACCATTTCAACTACGTGAACTTATCAAGAGTAAAGAATAATATAGAGCAGATTATAGGATCCAGTCGATCAAGTGTAGTCTCTAGATTAGATATTATGACGTTATTCCCAGCACGGCATTTTACACTGGTCATAGGGAAATAATGATACCAGATCAAATACTATAAGTAGGCATCATTTGATGATTCAGACAGAACTATATGACCCAGCAACTACTTACCCAATAGCGTTTAACCATTATTTGTCATGTCATTTGTTATTGGAAGAACCTTTACGGCAATTCTATATTAAGTAATTGGCAGGGTGTTATCGCGCTTTCTTATCAGTAAAATAGAAATTCATATATCTAGACCCTCCCGTTTCATTTTACGGCAGCAACACAAAGATTATAAAACAAGATAGAAATCAACCTTTCAGTCTCAAGATATTATAAATTTCTTTTATATCTTTAAAATATTTGATTCAAAGAAAGCCTCTAGTAGAAGTGTTTTTCTAAAATCAGATCAAGTTGAATTAATGCAAAATACGGAAACTGTCAAAAATGGAGTCAGAAAGATTGTCTCAGTTAAAAGCTAACATGTATATTCCACCACATAAAGCGAAGATAGATGCAAGTGTTCCACCATATCACCCATGTCTTATTGTTCAAGATTCTCAGACTGATGTTGGGAAGACAAAGCCATGTGGATGTGCCGACAATTATTGCGTTAAAGATGCACCTAAGTGGATTCCTAGAGCAAAGCCTTAAGGTCTAGTTTGATAAGAGTTATAGGCCATTTAAGGAGGGGAGTTGATACTATTCGATAATATTTCTCTAATAAGGATACTGGGTTGTCTTATTTAAGTAATTAATTTAACATCATTCATGATCTGGTCATTGGGATCACCGTAATTTTCATATATAAGCACTCAGCTGCTACTAATTTTTAATATAGAAACTTTAACCTTGGGGAATGAAAGCTTTTCTAACTGAGATGAAAGAGTTCAGAGTGAGGATAACGAATTCATAGATGATGTGTTCAGACGTAGTATGGTTCTGTGTGACCAGATGCAATGAAATCACAGTTTACTAGCTTAACATCATTTATATAAATTATGGAATTAGAAATATACTATACAAATATACAGTATTCTAAAAAAATCGTCTCGTCTTGCGCTGAAGGAACCCGAAGGAGCTGTGATAGAACTCGGTTGTATTTGGTGCCTATATGATAGTATAGCCCAGCTTATAGAATTAAATTACGGTATTGAAGTATCTGAATTGACTAATTCATTAGCCACTTGTTCTCTCTTACAAAACCGCAACAACAAGTCACCATAATTTTGCAAATCCTCTACTGTTATCATTAACTTAAAGTCTAATAATAATAAGAATTGCAATTCCAAGTAATTAAGCTCCTCAAGAGGTAATCCTCCAACCTTTGCATATCTTAAATTTTTGTAGAAAATATCAGAAAAAAATTTCGATGATACTGTGATACCTGAAATAATTAAACGGTGTATGTTAAATGAATCCATCACAAACAATTGCTCAGATACATCTTCATTTGAATTTTCATTGCCATCTTGCTTTTTTAAATTATTTGCTTTTTTAGCGATTCGATCAAAGTATACCAAAAGTGAAAGAAATACTTCATTTGTCACCGGGCAGTACTTAAGAACTCTAGCCAAGTATGCATGTAGCGATATTCCAGGAACATTTTTCCCATGAAAAGCCAATACATTTGCAAGATACTTACTCTTTTTTTCATCTTGCTCATCATCTGAAAGCTCGACGTCATTGATTGTCAAGTCATTAGTTGTCAAGCCTTCAGCATTTTTTTGTTCTTCGAGCTTTTGTAATTTTTTCAATTTCTTTTGCTCCTTATATTTTTGTCTTATTGCAATCGTGTTATCGAAATGATTAGGGTGCAAATTATCGTTAGCTTCTATGATTTTCGTTAATAGACATGACAACATCATTATTAAATCGTTAACGGGATAGTCAACAATATTTAGGTGTTCTTCAGGTTCTGTCTGATTTTCTCTTGCTGCATGCTCACTTTCGACAGTCAAATTATGTAGAAATTCTTTATAAGTCATATAATGATCTGGACCCAAATCAATTGACTGAGTGTTGCTCCGTAAATTGTGAAGCGGATGATTGAATGAAGATCCCAGATGCATTTCACCATGGTTCACAGAATTGGAGTCTGACATCAGCTTGTCGCTGTTAGACAGATGATTACGCATCAAGTGTGATCCTTGTATAAAGCTATTTTGAGACAGACCTTCATTGGGAAATGCATCAGGCATCCTAGGGGGCTGATGATCAACAACTAAAGACCTTTGAAAATGACTTCCGAAAGATGCATTACTAAATGAGCTTGAATTCGCAGAGTCCATAGTAACATTCGTCGTTGGAATTGCTCGGCTTCCTGATATTACTCCAGGCTGCTTGAAACTTGCAGAAAGTGACAGACCATGATTATTCGACAGAGGCACAAGATTGTTAACTTGATTGCCACCAGTGTTTTGACCTGATGGAGTATGGGGTGGATTTGATGAATATGATGAGCTCACCATTGTTGGCGTATTGTGCCCCGATGGTATGTATTTTATTGTTTCATTGGCGAACCTGTAATTCAAACTATTAGCATGATTTGCATTAGGGTCAGGGAACGAATTGAATTGTTCCAGAAATCTATTAGGATATACGGCCGACGGACCAGATGTTGATATGAACTTATTATGAGATGTCCCAGCTACCTCGGATGCGGAGTAAGAAGGGGGGTTGATGGGCGGATCTAAAGATTCTTGCCTATGTTCTTGTGGGTGTGTCTGTCTTGATAACAGCAGTTGTGAATTTCTCAGATCATCCTCAATATTGCTACCCGAAGTATTATTATCTGTATTCTTGTTATTTGACGACATCAAATTTTTGGTTAGGTTTGAAACTTGGGTGTCACTTGTGGAAAAACTTGGCCGCTGTGAATTGTCTTCTTTCGGGAAGTCGTCTCCGCCAGTCGACGATGCCACTGTCGTAGATGGATGCCAGAATTGTGGACTCATGTTGTCCTTAGTAATTATTATGAAAGCGTTCTCTCAAGTCTCCTTGAGATACAACTTTATAAATAGTTAAGTGTATATACGAATTAAATTAACGCCTAAATTACTGGTACCCTGTAGATGCGTCTTTTAGGAATACGTTTGATGATTTCAATGATCAAATTGTAATCGAATATTTAGTAACTGTAATTTAACGCCTAAACTTATTAGTACACTTATCCTGGTGTAATATTCGCCTGGTTTATGTAGATGTACAAACTTAATAGTACTTACGTCTTGACTCAACTGTCAAATATAGATGTTCCATCAATTACAATATCAACCTTGAAGTATAACTCATAAACTAAACCCAATTGGCCCTGAATTTGTTAATTGCTAGCTCCAGCCGTTGGCTTATGATCCTCCGGTATTTTCTCGAAAGTAAAGCCTCATCTGTTGCTGAATTCCCTATTAATCCCGGTTACACAAAACCGAACGTACATCAACACTTTCAGTAATCTATTTAGTAGTTAAAGTAAATACCAAAAACTTCTAAATATCGGAAATATGTCTACAGCATCTAAGATAACTTTTGGTGCAACTTGCTTGTTTGCAGCATCGAGCTTTGTTTTCATTAACTATAGTCAAAAGTTGGAGAGAGAAGCTTTGAGACAAGGTCCAATCAAAGACTCTGCAAGAGTAGAAGCTAAGAGACAAGCAGAGTTAACCAAGAAACAACAGGCAAATGAAAGAGAGCACAGGGAACAGATGGAATTGAAAGAGAAGTTCCAGAAGTTACAGCCTTTGGATGATAAGATTATCACTGCTGACAGCGACGAGTAGGGGCAAAAGTAACTCTCGATTCATTGAGAACTATTGAGGACCACGCGGCTCATCTTAAAAAGGAATGTAAAGCTCTCGAAACGGCTGACTACTACACAAAGCAAAAAGACATAGTTATGAATCACCATGTAGATAGAGAAACTCATAAGGTATGAATATGACTTGTAAATAATATACACTGACAATACCGAATATACAGCATCTTTTTTTTACTAATGTATGTACATTTGGAGACACCAGTGGGTGGAGGTTCAATTCTCGAGACGAGACGAATAGCCCAAACTGATGAACCATGTTGCACTTTTCTTCAGTTTACGAACTGGTTCTTAAATGCATCATAGAGCCAAAAATTTCCCTTTAGCTACTATGACATGCCATTACAGATTTTATATCTTGCCCCAAGTGACTCGCCAAAACGGTTCGTCTGAGTGGGGATTTCTGCCCTAGCATTGGTCAAGCATTCATAAGAATGCAAGACCTGGCCAAATCAAGAAACTATAATGACTGAACTATGTTCGATGGTTAAGAAAAAAAAAAAAGAACTTCAAAACTATCGTCCGCCGAAACGATTTTTATTGAATAAAACGTAAAATGCAGGAATAAATTTACATAATATGGAAACTAGAGCAGAACAGAAATATCACTACTCAAAGGGACTAATTGCTAGAGAAATACTTGTTTCAAAAGCACATTGTACAGGTTGAACATATTCTAAAAATTGAATGTGGTATCTATTATTTTTTAATTGGATATAAACTGTATATATATATATATTCCCAAATAACTCCATTGTTAAATTATGTATATTCGTTGATCCTGCTGAAGTCCTGCCTATTATCGGAGAAAAACCAGACAGCTATTCCAATTTACCTAAGACTTCTTCATCTTCAGATCTATCAGTCGTAGATGGAGACTTCTTTTCTGAATCATCATCATCATTATTGTTCTCTTTATAAGCCAGAGAAGGCATGAATTTCGTATCTTGGGTTGATAAATGATGGGTTTTATATGACGAAGGAGGTGATTTTAAAGTATCGAAATTACTCCTTCCCAGGGAGATATCTATCGAGGGCATTTTACTCTCTCTATCTCTCTTGTGAGCATTTTCGAGGTATCCACCACTTATTGGCGAACCAGTGTAACTAGTAGAGATCTCAGATGTTGGAGGATACTGAGAGACAGAATGAGATCTTGGATGATTATTAGTGGGAACACCTGATATTTCGTAAATTTCTCCAAATTCATTTTTAAATGTATGATGACTATCCCTTCTTCTTTCAGCATCTAGATTCATTGGAGGTGTTGGTGTCTTAGAAGTGGCATTAGTATCAGCAGAATTCATTGGTGAAAATGGAGAAGGATATTTTGGATCTTCATCTTCATTAAACACAGAATTTCTTCTTGAGGTCGAGTTTTCGTTCATTCCAACCAAAATACTAGCTGCTTCTAACAATTGAACCTGTTGATGCTTGGAGATTAACAACTTCTTTGTGACATTCCATTCAGGAGTATGCTCCCACAAATGCTTAGCCAATGATGAGATATGCTTATATCCTTTTCCACATGCCTCACATTTGAGCTCTTCTTTCAATCTTCCACTTTCTCCTTCACTTATCCTCCTCACAACAAATTCTCTTGATAATGTTGGTCCTGATGCTGAAGAAATTGATCCTCTTCCATGACCAGAAGAATTAAACAGATGTGGTTGCACAGGTGATGTGGCATACTGTTGTGTACCACTTCCATGATGATGCTTTATAGGTATAGTATATGGTGACGTGGAAGTAGAGTTCCGTCTATTATAATTATATTGAGTGTGAGCACCAGCAGTCATTCTTTGGGAAAAAAATATTACTTAATGCTTTCTTCTATTTTGGAGCCCAAATTAAAATGTGTAATGTAGGGGACAGTATAATTGAATTAATGGGCGCGTTTCGTCCTTCCTACTCCAAAGTGTTGACCTTAACTAAATTTGAATGCCTTATCTTGATTATTGTCTTACCTTTTTATTTAAGGAAAGAATTCACTTGCACTCCAGAAATATGAGGTTGCTAAAGCTAATAGTTAACTTTACCAGACACGGAAAACCTGCCTCACAATTAATATTCGTGCTTTTTCAAACTAGTTTAACTTCTATGATTCAGAGCGCCTTCACGTTTCTGTACATCAATCCAAGTCCCAAATTATAAAGCTTTACGAAAAACTCTTCATTAAACCTGATTTTTTATTTTTGTATTTTGAGAAGTAAGCCACAAGAGTTGAAAAAAAAATTTAGAAATTTTTTTTGCCGTAACCTATTCCGGAAGAACGCGTGACAAGATCCGATCATATTTATGGGGTCTTAAGACATTAAAGATGATTTAGTACGGGAGAAAGAATCAGATATATGCTTGTATTTTAATGACTATTTATCAAACAGGTGAACAATGAAGGATACTGACATCAAAGTTTACTGCTGCCTAAAATGTAGTATGCGACAAAATAAGCGGACATTGGGATTAAGTAGCTAAGTGGATAAATGGGCACAAAAGTTATATTAAAATGATTCCATGTTGCCACCATCACGCTCAAAGTCTTCAGCATTTTGAAAACCTTCTTCAGTGGCATACAAAATTGCCTGAAGTTTGGACGTGAAGTCTGCAACGGTAATATTTTCAAGTTCATCGGACTTCCCGCTTTCTGCGAGTTCTTTAATATTCTGGGTTAAGATTTCTATTTCCCTAAGCTTATTGAAGTAAAAGTTTCTTTCTGTCTCCAAGCTTTCTGCTGAAATTTTATATTCTTGTAGCTCTTCATTGGCATTATGCAATTCTTGGGTAACTGTATTTAATTCATTGCTAAGTTCCGTAACTTTATTAAGACTGGTTTGACCATTCTGGGGTGTTAACGGTGGAATAGAATGTTTTCCATTTGATGACACTCGTCTTGAGGTTATATTCGTTGATGCTGTGTTGTTTGACATAGTGGTCCTTCTAGACGTGCTTGAGGAGCCACTCGATACTCTTGATCCCACGTTACCACCTGTTACGCCAGATACTTTCCTCCTCAATTTTGGATTGTAGTTATCGTTAATACCCTTATTATCCATCCAATATCTTTTAAACCACTGTAAGAGATCTAAGTTATCCTGTAATCTGCATTTTATAAGCCTCTCAACATCAATCACTTTCGTGATTTTATGTTTTGTGAATGCCGCCTGTAACACTTTCATGTTCAGTCTGAAGTCATAGTCTGTAGAAGCATCATCAAATTTGACTTTATTCATGGGAACGCCTCCAACTATTGAATCCATCAATTGGCAATAAGCAGCACCTGTACCACATTGTTCAACTTTGGTGTAATTCAAATCCAACGTGGCGTTAAGCCAGTCCAATAATTCTCTTCTGGACTCCCCAATAACCATATCTTACAAAGTCCAGCTTCTCAAGCGAGATCTTAAATATCTACTCTGCTCTATCTTCCTGGTGTTGTTATTAGTGTTTCTGATCTGTAAACAAAACCCATATACAGTCGTGCACCTTTACATAGTAGCATATATAGAATAAAGTCCCTAAATATGCTTAGAAATGACTACAAGTCTACATTTTTGTAGTAGATGACCACTATCTTTCTGCCATAATCAATATTTAGGACTACGAGTACAAAAATTACCAAGGAAGAGATCCTTATGTTAAAGAAATACATATTAAAGGATTTTACTAAGTAAATGAAACAGGTTTGTGTAATGTTAGCTTTGTGTAACTTTCGAAATTTTTGTTCTCGATAAAATTTTCAGGTTAATTGGTAGTCGAAAAAATTTTTCATTTAATATACTAACATACTTGTTACTCAATTAATTCATAGAACGGTATAAAGATGGATACTAAAACTCCAGTTACATTAGCTAAGGTCATCAAGGTTTTGGGTAGAACCGGTTCCAGAGGTGGTGTCACCCAAGTTAGAGTTGAATTTTTGGAAGACTCAACCAGATCTATTGTCAGAAACGTCAAGGGTCCAGTCAGAGAGAACGACATCTTATGCTTGATGGAATCTGAAAGAGAAGCTAGAAGATTGCGTTAAACACAGGTGGCATCACGATATAAAATTTCTACAAAGGGGAAATATGGCAGTTATATACATCATTTAATGGTCAGCTTCTCTTTAGCACTTGTACAATTAGTTAATAATGTATGCAACATATAATTGAAAGTCTGCAATTATTTATCTATCTGCTTATTGGATTGTAGGTTACAAATAGTAGTTTAATCATAAATTTACTCATAAATATTAAGAGAGTATAATGCAAAAAAATTAAATATCAGGGATATGACACAACAGCAAAGCTTCATAGCGTTACAAGCTTCAAGCGTCGGTGCTTATTTCTAAAATGTTTGTTGACACATAATAAATTAAACAGTTTTCTTTCTTTCCTCTTGTTTTCTTCTTACTTCCTTAACTTGATCATCGACATGCTTTAAAAACTTTGCCCTTTCCATCTGTAAGATTTCGTCATTATGATCATCGAGTGGCCCTTTGAAGGCCACTGGTGAACCTGATTGGGAACAAAGCTTTTCTACTTGCCTTGAAACATTCTTACTAACTTGTTGCCTGACAGTATCTAAGTCTTCATTAGATGATTCAGAAGAGTTTGATGCCGAGTATGAATGCCCAATCTCATTCACCTTTTCAAAAAATTGTTTCGTAACTTGCTCCCCAATGTCATGTATTACCTTCGAATCTGGGGAGAATGGTCGAGGAAACGATTCAGGAATTCCTGAATCTTGTTGAGTTTCGTTATTGTTGTCCAACAAAAGAAGCTCATCTAAATCAGGATTCAAAGTAAATTTGACTTCTTCAGGAGATTCACTGATGCTTTTTAAATGGTTATCTATCTCCTTAGAACTAACCTCGGTAACTATGGTCTTAGCAGTATTTTTGATTTCGTGTATTGCCTCAGATGCATTCTGGGTAACTTCCACACTCTTCAAGTCTTCTTCCTGTAAGCCATCAACAATTTTAATCCCACTTTTATGCTTTAAAGCTGCCCCATCAGCTTCATAAAATGTATTGTATTTCCAAATAAAATATTGGACCATGCTTTCAAATGCTATTTTGTCGTTACGGAAAAGATTTGCCAGGTCGATATTCAAAGGAGAATCGGGCTCTGGGTCATCTATAAGCATTAATATCGCCACCATAACATTAGTAAGGTTCCACGCTGGTGACCAACTTTCTGCTTTTAATATATCTAAGCATATTTCCCCAGTATTACAGTTAATGTTGGGGTGGTTTATGGGGGTTTTCCTGCTGAAACGAACTTTTGGTGGCGTGTTAGGGTATTTTTCACCAACAGTTATTTCTAAAGTCCACTGACCATTGTAATAGTATGGAGAATCATCAATGCTCCTTTTCGCTATTTTTGCTGTCCACTCATAAATGTTGTCAGGAGACACGGGTTCCAAGCTTAGTATCTGATGGTTAGTGTTAGATACAGGGGTTTTTAGGAGTTGTTTATACTCCTTAAACAACCTCTTCTCTGCCATATCTGTTGTTATCCCTCCGCTAAGCTTTCTTTCCTTTTTAATCTCTCTTTTTCTTTGGTGGTTAGACTTTTGTCTGATTTAGTTTATTCACAAACAAACTACGGATATCTTTAACAAGTAGCCACTTGAAACTTGAAACTTTATGCTTTATATGATCTTTGAGAACCTTCAAAGGAACCTAAAAGTCACTTACTTTGTATTATTAGGATGTAGTGATTTTAGTCAGCTAATATTTGAAGGAAGCCCTCTCACTCGAGTTTCATATATGCAGGTCCAAGAACCTCGTCAACAACCAAAAAGACAATAAAGCCTAGTTGAAGGTGGCACACTCTACACTAGAGACGCGTCACTACAGACACCACACCACTTTTAAGTACACTATTTAAGACCTATTTACATAAATTTGCGCCAGTAATTGCTTACTTCACCTCAAAGATGGCTAGATCTCAGTCTGTCCAAAAACCTTCACTTACCCTAGAGAAGTCACTATGACGTCATATTTAGACTATATACAGGTAAACAAATCAGCGGACCATGGTCTAATTTATGTCTGGCTGTACCCATCAGTGACTGAGTCCGCACTCGCTGAACGCAGCCAGCAATGTCGTCCGGGAGATTTCCGGAGAAGCGAATGAGAGAAGACATCACGACATGATCATGACAAGACATGACAGGAACAAGATAGACAGGAATAGACACAGTCCGTGGAGTTTCTCAAGATGCTGCATTCGGTCAATGTAACACCAAACAAGTTTTAGTAAATGATTCAACTACAACCATAAAATTTTACATATGTCAAGATTACAATACATGCAGTACATATTCCTTTAACCTTTCGTATATTAATTGAGAAGTCTGCTGATGTGTCAGAACGACAAGCCACGACAATGTCCAGTTGCTTACATTGGCTCTTCAGACTATTGGACCTCAGGGCCGAAGAGTTGAATAAGTTACACAAAACTTCGTGTATTATCCCCCAATGATAAACCAAAAAATATAGTGAAAAATTCAATATGCAGGTCTGACTCACCAAAATGGAGATTGATGAACTTTGGATCTATCAAACAACGATTAAGTTATAAACGTGAAACATAGCAAAGACACAAATACTGGTACAGGTTTATCGAAATTTCGTGTTTAAAATGTTGCACATTAGGAGATTTTCACTGGCTCCAAGGGTGTTGAAAAAACTCAACAAATACTCTGGAATCGTTACTCAAGATGAGTCTCAGGGAGCATCAAAAGCTATGTTGTATGCCACTGGTTTCAGCGACGAGGACTTTGACAAAGCTCAAGTTGGTGTTGGATCAGTATGGTGGTCTGGTAACCCGTGTAACATGCACCTTATGGAGTTGAACAATATGTGTTCAGCATCTGTCGACAAAGCAGGTTTGAAAGCCATGCAATTCAACACGATCGGTGTTTCTGATGGTATCACTAACGGTACCGTTGGTATGAGATATTCTTTACAATCTCGTGAAATTATTGCTGATTCCTTTGAAACAATGGTGCTGGCTCAGTTATATGATGGTAATGTTGCTATTCCATCATGTGATAAGAATATGCCAGGTGTTTTGATGGCCATGGCCAGGCACAACAGACCATCTATTATGGTCTATGGTGGCACTATTTTGCCAGGCTCTCCTACTTGTGGAACTAACCAAGAAATCATCCCAGACAAGATCGATATTATCTCCGCTTTCCAGTCTTATGGTCAATATCTCTCTAAGTTGATCACCAATGAAGAGAGAAAAGATATTGTGAGACACGCTTGTCCAGGGCCTGGTGCTTGTGGTGGTATGTATACTGCCAACACCATGGCTTCTGCTGCGGAAGTTATGGGTATGAGTTTGCCTTACTCTTCTTCATCTCCTGCTGTTTCAGAGGAAAAGAAGAATGAATGTGAAAATGTTGGTCAGGCCATCAAGAACCTCATGGAAAAAGATATCAAGCCAAGAGATATCATGACCAGAGAGGCTTTCATAAACGCAATTACTTACATTATTGCGACTGGTGGATCAACTAACGGTGTTTTGCATTTGATCGCAATTGCACACTCTCTTGACGTTGAATTATCTCTTGACGATTTCCAAAAAATTTCTGATAACACTCCATTATTAGCTGATTTCAAACCTTCTGGTAAGTTCGGTATGGCTGACTTGCAACAATATGGTGGTACCCCTGCTGTCATGAAGTTGTTGTTGGAAGAAGGATTCCTTAATGGTGATCAATTGACCGTTACTGGTAAGACAATCAAGGAGAACTTGAGCAGCTTGCCAGGTTTGACTAAGGGCCAAGAAATTATCAGACCAATTAGTAACCCTTTGAAGCCAAATGGACACTTGCAAATTTTGAAGGGCTCTTTAGCTCCTGGTGGTTGTCTTGGTAAGATTACCGGTAAAGAAGGTACTTACTTCAAGGGTAAGGCTAGAGTTTTTGATGGTGAAGAGCTGTTCATCACTGCCTTACAAAATGGTGAAATTAAGAAGGGTGAAAAGACTGTCTGTGTTATTAGATACGAAGGTCCAAAGGGTGGTCCAGGTATGCCTGAGATGTTGAAGCCATCTTCTGCTTTGATGGGTTATGGTTTAGGAAAAGACGTTGCTTTGTTAACTGATGGTAGATTCTCAGGTGGTTCTCACGGGTTCTTGATTGGTCACATCGTTCCAGAAGCTGCTGTCGGTGGTCCAATTGCCCTCGTTCATGATGACGATCAAATTGTCATTGATACCGAGAACAACAAGATCGACGTTTTGGTATCTGAGGAAACCTTAGCTGAGAGAAAGAAGGATTGGAAGGCACCAGCTCCAAAGTACAACAGAGGAACTTTAGCCAAGTACATTCACTTAGTCAGTGATGCATCTACTGGATGTGTTACTGATAGATTCGATTAAGAGTCTTAATGCAAACTAAGCCTTAAAACAAAAAGAACCAAAAGAAAATATCTGAAGATATAAAATGGACGATAAAAATTGGAAAAAAAGGGGTATTAATCCCCTTCAGAGATCAGAGATAGACTAGCCGAAGGAATGGCACTCAAATCTTTATCAGATATATTAGATTATTTTCTCATGCATGTGTATATACAGTAATGTCCCAAATGAACGGATTAGCAACAAATTATTTCGTCTCTGACTTGTAAAACTTAGCCATCATGTAATCTAGAAGCTCTGCTCTATGTTCTTCAAGTTGAGGATACTCCAAAGACTCTAAAATAGAGAAAAAAGGAATATTCCAATGTCGAAATTGTTCAGTTGACTCTTGGTAAAGTTTCTTCATGGATTTCAATAACTCTCGATCGAATGTATGCAATAATTTCTTCCTTTCCTCTTGTCTCTTCTGTTCATTTTCTTCAGCTACTTTGGTGTTTACTGCTGTCAATTTGGTTAGTTTTACACCTAATGAAGATTGTTCTTTTTGACTAGATATCTCTTTGCGCCTTGATTCGCCATCAATTTGAAAATTTATATGCTTTGCAATCAAGGAATTGATTTTATCTACTAGTTTCGGGTCCTTAGCAACTACTTCATCAATATAGAGCTTTGCATGGTGCATGTTACTTATTTGTCTAGGATCAGGACCTTTATATGAAGAAGATGATGAAGATGTCTCCCGAGCTTCTGTTTCTTTGTCATTAATACTATCATTCACTAAAATGTTGAGTTTATTGATGTAATGATCTCTCTTCCCTAAGATATCCATGAAATGAGCTCTATGCTTTGTTTGAATAGATTTGATAATTTTGCTTTCATTTTCTTTTCTCAACCTATGTAAACTCTTAGTTGTGGAATTGTTTTTGATTATCTGGTGAATCACATGTGCTATCTTCTGATCCTCTTGTCTGTGTGACATATCAAATCGAATCTATGATATCTACTTATAATATTGATATTGATATTGATATTGATATTGATTTAGCGCACGCATTTGATATAAGGTTAAATATTAATATACAATAGAGTAAAAGAAAGTTATGAAACTATATACGTCGAAGCTTTACTTTTAACTCATTTAGTTCTAACAGTATAATCCTCTCCACTTTGAGTAATATATCTGACCCATGGATATGATTGGTATTGAAGTTTAGGTTCATTGATTCTGAGGTATCTTACTTGTATTCCACTTGTAGTGAAGTATGGGATGGAGAAGTTAACCTTGATTGGTTTTTTGGACATAATGTCCTCTGGATCAACGACAGCAGGTAATCCTAGTTCTGCTCTCATCTGGAAATGTTTACCTCCTGGGAAAGTCTTCAATTTCCAAATTATACATGATTTTTCAGGAATCCACTTAACAGATCCATATTCAGGAACAAATTTAGGAGTATCTGCGTCATCTGGTATTGGAATAATTACCTCAACGTTGTTTGCAGTTGATTTTTTCTTGAAATGTGCTTTAACAGTACATAAGATCTCAATTCTAGAATGCTTGTGTACCTTTGTTTTGCAGTTAACTAAAATAAGAGGCTTCATCAAGAATTGGGCAGAAGAAAGCCTATATGACATAAGAGTGAATTCTCCATCTGGAGGAATGAATGTAATGATTCTTTCATTCTCAAATTTTGATAACCGGACACATTGATGGAATTTGATATCTTCCATCTCAATACCCTTAGAATTAGAGGGAGCACCATCTTCGTTAGCTGTAAATATTCCCTTGTCGTTTAAACCCAATCTCAAATCGGGCATGCCGCTCAAATGTGATTTTATCTTCACTTCACCTAAAATTTCACTATTCAACACCTGTCCATTGGCAGTGATAAGCATGTTTATAGACTCAACAACATCCAAAAATGCTTCATTCTTTTTGTAGAATATACCATCCTTTCTCCAACTGACAGCGTTAGTGACTGCGTTTGGAGGGGCGACCACTCTGGATGCAGAATTTCTAATAAGCTTGTAGTAATCCTGAGTGATGTATTCTTTCAAGATCTTGGTATCAGTGGTCTGTGGGACACCATAATCCATCATCTCATCTAGTAACTCGTATATGATAACGAAGTTATCCCGAATCGATTCCTCTTCAAGACTCTTAAAGTATTGAGTAAGCACTTCAATTACTTTAGACAAAAATACTATAATAGCCATGACATTTTCATTTTTCTGAGTAAGTCCACACACGTAAAGATTGTTATGGTTGATGAATACATAATTAACACCATCATTGTTGATAAACGGCCGATAATTGGATTCGTCGTCGTTCTCTAACTCAAGCAACAATAAGGGGAACTTTTCAATTGTCTTCGCAGGAATGTCCCCTTTATAATCCCTCGAAAGCAAGGTCTTTCCCTTGATATCCAAGAAATGTATCTGTGATGCCATCCTAGCTCCGTGCTATTCACGCGAAAACTACTTGTTTCTACTACTACTTTAACTTGTTTGATTCACTAGCACAACTGAGTCTCATCAGTAGCGCGACAGAGTGGCCAGTCGCCAGAAACGATAATGTCGTGATAAAATGTCGCAAAATCCAACTTAAGCTATAATTAATATTACCCGCCCTAGTCTTGAGTTTACTACCGAAATGAAGGTTTCTAGCGGGTGTGTTCTCTGTTTTACCGGGATTCTTAAGCACTTTTCTCGGCAGGTTTGAGAAATATACTTGAATGCGCACTAAAAGTCATAAGCCCTCTTGCTAAAGCCTCCATAAAAATAGGCGCTCTAGCGTATATTTCGTACTACTATGGATGGACATTTAATATATGCGGATCAACATAAACGTCTTGTCCTACATTGCCAAGAGTGCCAAGCTGGCACACGATTTCCAGAGGCTGAGCGAAATATTGAACCTTTTACAGATATTTTATTTGATTTCGTGGAGTAGCAACCCCTAAAGCACTATCGAGAAAGCTACCCTGCTTATTTTCTACGCCGGTCTTTTGGTGATATAACTAGATGTCTCAAATTTGCAGCTAGTTTTAATAACCTAACAAGCGTGAGGTGACTTATTACCCAACTTCCCAACACGAAAGACTAAAGGTGTCCGAAATAATACAAGTAAATATACACCAATTTGTGAATCGAATCGTATTTTAGACTCAGCCGTATACATCATTATAGCTTTTTCGAGTAGTCAGAATTTAATGCCAAGATATTGAATGTCAGACGTATATTGTAAAGAGCAGAGCTCATAGTAAACATTAATTGATGGTAAACAATTGCCAATGTTCTCTTCAGCAGAGTATAAATAATGAGCGTTGCAACTAAGATCAAGAACACCAACAATAAGGACTCTGTTGCAGACTAAATAACAAAAAAGTGTCTGACAAGTAAAACAAAAAAGAGCCTGCTTTAAATACCGGTGGCTGCGAATTTGGACATACCAACATTCTTTAAAAAGACAGAAATTTCTGTAGAAAGTCAGAAAGAAAGACAGACATAACTATAAGAAAGAAAGTAAAACAGACAGACAGACACTCTCATTCAAAGAACATCCCATCATTTGTTTAAAAGACTACTAGTATTAACAAAACATTCATTATGTTGAAGAGTATCTTATATATCTTATCCGTTGCATTATGCACCTTAGCTATTGATCCTATTGAAGTCAAAGGAAATGCATTCTTTGTTAAGAACTCCAATCTGAGGTTCTATATTAGGGGAGTTGACTATCAACCTGGTGGTTCTTCCAAGCTTTTTGACCCATTATCAGACTCTGATACCTGTGAAAGAGATATCAAGTACTTCAAGCAGTTGGGAATCAACACTATTCGTGTGTACTCTGTTGATAACACCAAAGACCATGAAGATTGTATGAAACAGTTAGCTGATGCTGGAATTTATGTGATTCTTGATGTGAATATTCCTGATGCTTCCATCTCTAGAGCTGATCCTGAGTGTTCTTACAACACCAAATACTTGGAACAAGTGTTTGCTACCATATTGGAAATGTCAAAGTATGACAATACTTTAGGATTCTTTGCTGGAAATGAGGTTGTCAATGACGAATATACATATCCAGCCAAGTATGTCAAGGCGACAGTTAGGGATATGAAGAACTTCATCAGTAAGAGAAAGTTGAGAGCCATTCCAGTCGGTTATTCAGCAGCTGACGTCGAGCAGAACAGATTACAAACTGCTGAGTACTTCAACTGTGGTGATGATGCTTCAGCTAGAGTAGACATGTTTGGATTCAATGATTACTCCTGGTGTGGACATTCCTCTTATCAACTTTCGGGTTATAATGAAAAGGTCAAAACATACTCCAATTACTCAATTCCATTGTTCTTATCTGAATATGGTTGCAATAAGATTAGTCCAAGACCATTCACCGAAGTTGAGGCTATTTACTCAGACAAAATGACGTCTGTATTCTCCGGTGGTTTGGTTTATGAATATTCTGAAGAGACTTCAGACTATGGCTTGGTTGATATAAAGAGTAAAACAACAGTTGTTACAAACCAGGATTTTGACAACTTGAAGTCGGAATTTAGCAAGACAAAAAACCCAACTGGAGACGGTGGTTACCAAAGTGACTTATCTTATTCTGAATGTCCAAGCAAATCTTCCAACTGGAATGTCACTTCTGGTCTCCCAAACACACCAAAGGCTGCTTTGAGTTTCATCAATGGTGACTCCGAACCAAAGGGTAGAGGTTTTGATGCATCTACACAATGGGCTTGTTCTATTGAAGACCTGGCCAGTAATAGTGATAGCTCTAGTTCAGCTTCTAAGTCAAGTGGCTCCTCATCATCGAAATCTTCTGGAAGCTCAGAATCATCAAAGTCTGGTTCCAAAAAGTCTTTAGGTTCTTCACATTTTACTGATTTATCTCTTTTTGCCTTAGGATTTGCAGTATTATGTGGTACCATCTTGGTTAGCTAGATGGTTTTATTCTACTTCATATCCTTGAATACCATTACAGGTTTTTGTTTCATCTGGCCTCATGGCAGCTATGTAAATTTAGTATGTATTTCTATACGTGTGCTTATACATTATGAATGCTGCTTGATACCATACATCATCTCTTCCTTGTTAATCAAATGCCCGATACTATCAACTTCCTCCAATAATTTGTCAATATCGAAACACCAGTCGTTAAGAAGATCATTGATACTATCAGTTTTACCACTTTGATTGAGCTTATTGAACTTGATAACACCACGAGGTCTATCGATCTTAGCAGCGATCATACCTTTATTCACTAAATCACTGACATAAAATTCAGCATCAGCTTCAGATAATTGAAGTAAGAACGCCAACCTGTCTAATTTGATAAATTGGTAATACTTATTAATGGTTCTCAAATTGTGTTCAATGATTCTCTTCTGTAAGTTCTTTTTATTAATGTCTTTCTGAAAGATATCAGAAGCATTAAACAATGTGCTGTAAGATGATTCGATGTCTGACCAGTGAATCAATTCATTAGTTGTGAAAATTTCAAGCAAAGAGAATATCTTATCGTTAGCCTTTTTAGAAAAAATAGGGTTTGACTTGATTTTATGAATCAAATCATTCTGGAAATTATCATAAGGAGAAAGAATGATGTAGTATATGATAGATTCCAAGTAGGTAATGTAGTCTGATGACTTCTGAATGAGAGGGATTTCAATCAATAACAAGTAATTCTTGACAATGGAGATATAATCATCTTCAAATGTGCCTATCTCAATCAAATACTTTAAATAGATTGCTTTATATTCCTCTGCTTTTTCAAAGTTCTTTAAAGACTTCAATAAGATCTTTCTACTTAATATCTTACCTTGTGAGAAATCTCCTTTCTTCAATGTTAACCTAATCTGTTCCAAGATATACTCAATCTTTGTGCTGAAATCCATCAAGGAATATGTTTCAACAGGTAAGTCACATAAGATTTCTACAGCCTTATCCAAATTATCAAACTTATTCAAGTATATGTCTGACAATTTTCTCGACACAATTGCTCTTTCAACTTCAACAAAAATTTTCTTATCAGTTACTGTTCTGATTGTTTCAATGATCTTGATTTTCAAATCTAATTGCTTAGAATCCTCATCATTTAACTCATCTAAATGCTCAATTACTGCATTGATGAATGTTTGTACCGAAGTCTTAAGTTGTCCATGTTTCTTCGTGAGAGATGTAATCAATTCGTTCAAATAATCCCAATCTTTCTCCTTAGTCAATGTTTCAACAATCTTGATCAAGATTCTTTTAGATGATGCCAAATCAGACGATTGTCTCGTCTGTTTTTCTAAGACCAAGTATTTGTCAATAGCCTCTTTGTAATCAGTAACCTTTTCAATAAGCGGAAACTGCTCATCTAAGGTTGCAGAAAAATCCTTTTCGGGCTTTAATGGATCCTCTCTTGACATTTTGAACAACTATTTATGCTCTTTAGCTTTCGATAATAAAGTGAATACTCTATGACAATAAACAGGTAATGAACAGTAGTATTCATAAAGGTGGCGATCTCAACTCGTTCAATCAAACGAACTATATACAGGTCCACAAATTAGTTATCACTCTATAATAAGAAGAGATGAAAGATAATAATTAAGCAATATAGGGATTGAATAAGAGCCGTGGGTCCAATAACTATGAGATACAAGGTCTATATAAATGAAAACAACCTTAGCGCCTTTTTTCCTGGATTTTGAGGATAGAATAATGCATTCTTATAGATTATACCCTTAATTCTTGAAAGTAATGATGGTGACTATAGACTAAACAGAAAATTCTGGAGAAAAAGGGTATATATATGTTTAATTGGGCATTGAATAATATTTCTGAAGATTCTATGGTGTTTGTTAAATAATTAGGTCTATTATGATTCATTGTATTTAGTGATATAGTTGCAACCTTTCTTAGCTCGAAATCGAACTCATCTCAAATAAAAGTTTACAACAGTAAACAAAACAGTTCATTTATTAATCGGGAAAACATCACATGCTGGGTGCTCAAGATGAATCCAGGAATGACAAGACAGACCAACTATCTAAGGTAATAGAAGAGCAGTTGGGATTTACCGATGCAGACCTAACTTTATCGAAGTTTATAGCTAATTTATATGAAGAGTCAAAGAAAGATGGAGGCAAACTTAGTGATTTCGAATCTTCAGTTAAGAAGAATGGCGGGAGTGAGTTTCCTATTGAATTCTTAAAGAAATGCTTCAGCATATTGAATGTTCCTATAATAAAACGAGAAGAGCCTATTTTTATCAAAAAGGAGGAGCCAGATACCGTTCATAATCAATTTGAAAGGTCTCAAATATCACAGAAGATAAAGAAGGAAGAAAATGAAGAATTGAAAGATTTTAAGAGAAATTTCAACCAGAAGAGAGATACCAAAATTGTGGTAGGCAATGTTTACAGGGGATTTGTTAGTAATATAATGCAATACGGAGCTTTCATTAGGTTGAATGATCCCAAATCCTTTACCAGTGGTCTTTGTCACATATCACAGATTTCATTTGATGGAAGGAACAGAATAAATAGTCCCCATGACATTCTTAAACCTAACCAAGAAGTTTTTGTAAAGATTAAATCTATCGAGAAGCCTTATTCCGCAGGTAATAGAAGAGAGGCAAGAGAAAAGATAAGTTTGACTATGAGAGGGATTGATCAAGCGACAGGTTTAGACAAGAGCTCTGAACTCGAGGCACAGGCAGAGGAAGAAATTAGAGGCAGAGAAATTGAAAGAGAAACATCAAGAGGCGTCAAACGTAAATATACTTCGCCTGAAAGATGGGAAATTCACCAGCTTATATCATCAGGAGCTGCAAAGATTGATGATTATCCTGAAATATTCTTCGACGAGGACCCTAATGCCGCATTTCAGGATCAAGCGGAGCACAAAGATCCAGATGACATTGAAGTTGAAATTGAGGTGAGACATGATCAGCCTGTCTTCTTAAAGGATAAGTCTGAAGATTCAGTTGAACTAGCCCCTGTAAAAGTTTTCAAAAATCCCGAGGGTTCACTAAGTAGATCTGCAATGAACGGATCAAAGTTAGCAAAAGAATTCAAAGAAAAGAGAACAATGGAGCAGAAGAAGAAGGACTCCGAGAAGCACAATAATCTGAACAATATCAAAAGTCATGACCCACTCAGTGTCCATCGACTGTTATCACAGGAGAACGGAAAGGAAACTTTTATGACTGAGTGGAAGAAGGCCCGAGCAAATGAAAAAATAAGCTACGGCAAAAAGACAACACTTCCAATTGCAGAGCAACGAACTTCATTACCTGTATACCAAATGAGAAATGAGTTAGTACAGAAGATTAGAGACAATCAATTTTTAGTTGTAGTGGGTGAAACAGGATCAGGTAAAACCACTCAAATAGTACAATACCTTAATGAAGAGGGCCTTAATGTTGGCTCGGATGGAAAAACCAGAATTATAGGTTGTACACAACCAAGAAGAGTTGCAGCAGTTTCTGTTGCAAAGAGAGTATCAGAGGAAATGGGCTGTAGACTAGGCGAGGAGGTTGGTTATACCATTAGATTCGAGGACGAAACTGGTCCCCTCACACGCATCAAATACATGACAGATGGTATGCTTGAAAGAGAGGCCATCAATGACCCACTCATGAATAAGTATTCTGTGATCATGCTCGATGAAGCACACGAAAGAACAATTGCTACAGATGTCCTTTTTGCATTATTAAAGCAGGCAGCTGCAAAAAACCCCGACTTAAAGATAGTAGTGACTTCAGCCACTCTTGATGCAGACAAATTTGCAAAATACTTCAATGACTGTCCTATCGTCCGTATTCCAGGAAGAACATATCCCGTCGAGATATTATACACCAGAGAACCCGAGATGGACTATCTTTCTTCAGCTCTTGATTCAATTATGCAAATACATCTTTCGGAACCTGAGGGAGATATCTTAGTATTCTTGACTGGTCAAGAAGAAATTGACACGAGCTGTGAGCTCCTTTTTCAGCGTTTGAAAGTACTAGGCGACACTGTGCCTGAACTCATCATTTTACCCGTGTATTCAGCCTTGCCATCTGAAATGCAAAGCCGTATCTTTGAGCCTACGCCCCCTGGTTCCAGAAAAGTGATTTTGGCAACCAATATTGCTGAAACCTCAATTACTATTGATGGAATATACTACGTGGTTGATCCAGGATTCGTAAAACTCAGCATGTACGACTCCAGACTAGGTATGGAGTCGTTAAAAGTGTCAGCTATATCGCAAGCTCAGGCTAACCAGAGAAGTGGTCGTGCTGGAAGAACTGGTCCAGGAAAATGCTACAGACTTTATACTGAAAACGCCTACAAAACAGAAATGCTTCCTAATACTGTACCCGAAATTCAAAGACAGAACTTATCTCATACTCTTTTGATGCTAAAGGCAATGGGTATCGAGGACCTTCTTACTTTCGAGTTTATGGATCCTCCCCCCACCAGTGCGATGCTCAAAGCCTTACAGGACTTATACACACTCTCGCTTTTGGATGATGGGGGGAATATAACATCATTAGGTAGAAGAGTGGCTGAATTTCCTATGGAACCCGCACTAGCAAAAATGCTTATTGCTTCTTCTGGTGAATTTGGTTGTTCAGAAGAGATCCTTACTATTGTTGCCATGCTATCGGTTCAGACAGTATTTTACCGACCAAAAGAAAAGCAAAATCTTGCAGATCAACGTAAAGCGCGATTCCATCACTTGCATGGTGACCACTTGACTCTCCTTAATGTATACCGATCTTGGACGCTTAATGGATACACCAAGCAATGGTGCAATGATAATTTTATTCAGGAACGTTCAATGCGCAGAGCTATGGAAGTTAGAAGGCAGCTCGCAACGATCATGCTGCGTTATAAGCATCCTATAGTTTCATGTGGCTCTGACACCGATAGAGTACGTAAGGCACTTTGTTCAGCATACTTCAAACACGCAGCAAAGCGTGATCCTCAAGAAGGTTACAAGACATTAGTTGAACAATTACCAGTGTCTTTACATCCATCATCATCACTCTTTGGAAAAAGTCCCGAAGTGGTGATATACCACTCACTACTCCTCACTTCTAAGGAGTACATGCACTGTGCTACTTTAATAGAGCCTCGGTGGTTGGCAACTTATGCACCATCGTTCTTCAAAGTTTCTGATCCTGCTGCCGGTGCCAGTAGTAAGCGCAATTCAAGAATTGTACCATTGTATAACAATTATGCCAAAGATACAGACGCCTGGCGGCTCAGCACTCAGAATGCAATGAAAAAGAAGGCTTTGGGTAATCGCTAAGGCTGATATTCTCTATTCTCGTGTATAAATTTGCCTTTTCTTTGTCTAAATGTAGCCTAATGTACACTTGCATTTGCATTGATTTATATACACTCTTGTTGGGTGGATACAGGTTATCTGCAGTATATACATTATGACGCCTAAATCACGTGAGACACTATTTAGGTCTGCTATCTGGGGAATTTTTTTTCTGGCTATATATTTATATAACTTCGACAGTAGCAAGCTGGGCTCAGTATCGAAAGAAGCTATAGAATGACGATCAAAGGAGTCTTGAATGCTAGAGATGCATTAACAGATAGGGTGAGTTTGTATAGCAACATTTCCAACTTCAACACCAATGGATTGAAGCCGCTTCGGAAGAAATTTGGTATTACTTCTGTTGAGCCTACAGAGCCCAGAAAAGACGAACAAACTATATTGAAATGCTGTCGGCTCGAAACTAATAGCAAAGGCAGCTTTGTTGACAACAAGGGAAGGTCATTTGTATTGAAAGGAATCAATATGGATGGAGCGCTGAAGCTTCCCACGAAACCACATTTACCGCTGTATAAGGGAAACCTGAACGACGACAATGACATTTTTTATGATGGTGATAATGTACTGTTCGTAGGGCGTCCATTTCCTTTAGAAGAGGCGGCTGATCACTTCAATCGTATTAAATCATGGGGTTACAATACTGTTAGATACCTTCTCACTTGGGAAGCTATTGAACACGCGGGACCTGGCATATACGACGAAGAATATGTTGATTATACTATCAAAATACTCGAAATATTACATGAAGTTGGGGGGCTATATGTATTCCTTGAGTTTCATCAGGACGTATGGTCTAGGTTTACCGGCGGTAGTGGAGCCCCTATGTGGACCTTATATGCGGCTGGGTTACAGCCGAAAAGGTTCGCTTATACTGAAGCAGCAATTTTGCATAACGAAGAAAGGTTTCACCTGGGTATTGAAGGAGAGAAGTTTGCTAAGATGTTGTGGACTACGAATTACAAGAGATTAGCGACCATGGTGATGTTCACTTTGTTTTTCTCAGGTAACAATTATTTTCCAGATTTGATAATCAATGGATCCCCTATACAAGATTATCTTCAGGACCATTTCTTTGGATCCATGTCATATATTTGGAAGGCTGTAAATAAAAGACTTCCTCATATGTTGGAAGATGGAACAATTCTTGGATTTGAGCTGTTAAATGAACCGAACTGTGGACTTATGGGAAGTGAACGTTTAGATGCTATTCCCGAGTGTCAGCATCTCCGGTTAGGAACCACACCAACCGCATTTCAGTCTATGAAGTTGGGAATGGGGTTCCCATGTACAGTGGGAGTATACAAGATAGCTATTACAGGTCCTCAGAAATATGGAACAAAGCTCGTTGATCCCCAGGGACGTCTGGCATGGCTCACAGTCAACGAAGCTAAGGAAATAGACAAAAAGTATAATTGGGTAAGAGACCCTAGATGGAAGATTGGGAAGTGTATTTTTGCACAGAGAAACATTTGGCTGTGGAGTAATGCGGTAGACTTTGAAAAAATGGGAGAACTAACCATCAATGAACGTTTGGAAATGAGTGAGAATATGTGCAAATTAATTCAACCAAATTTCTTTAATGAAGTCTCTGTTGCAACAACCTTCTCGAAACCTCAGGATAAGAAGATTACCAAAATTGATGTAGAATATTTCATTAACAATAACTTTGTTGATTTCTACTTGAAACATAAAAAATGTTTGAGAGAAGTGTACAGTGAAGCTTTTCTGTTGATGCAAGCTCCAGTTTTGGAAATTCCACCCGACTTGAAGAATGATCCTAGAAATGTGGTAGACTCCAGAACAATCTACACTCCACATTACTATGATGGGTTGTCATTGATGTTCAAGAGTTGGAATACTAAATTTAATGTTGATACATTAGGAATTATGAGAGGCCGTTATTACAACCCTGTTCTTGGTATTGTATTCGGCGAAAGAGCCATTCGTAATTGTATTAAGAAACAATTTAATGAAATGAAGTTAGAGAGTATTGAAAAGCTTGGCCCTATTCCAGTTCTCATGTCAGAAACCGGTATGCCATTTGATATGGATGGTAAGAGATCATATGAAGACGGGAAATATAGATCTCAAACTGGAGCTCTTGATGCCTTATCTTATGCTCTTGAAGGTCTGAACATGTCACACACATATTGGTGTTACACTAGTTCCAACTGTCATAAATGGGGTGATAGGTGGAATAATGAGGACTTCTCATTTTGGTCCCCTGATGATAGAGTAGCGGTTGATGAATCATCCAATTCACCTATGTCAAGGGATAGCCTTCGAACTAGGATAAGCCTGTCTGGTAAGGATTCTTTCTCGAGCAAGAATAAGGTTTCAAGGAGGAGAGTATATCAGTCCATATCTTCCTATTCATCCAAAAGCTCCGATACTTATACAAATAGAGATTCAGATGAGGAAGACTCGGAAATGAGGTCGTTATGTACTTCTTCTTTGATTACCTTGAACACAGAAAATGTACATCCAAAGCGTCATTTGAAATATTATGCATCTCCAGATGGTGTGAGGGCTGTTAGTGCAGTAATCAGACCTTATGTAATCGCCGCAAAAGGAGATATAGTGACACTGGAGTTTGATTTGAGAGCTGTGCAATTTTGTTTATGTATCAAAGTCAACAGAAAACTACCACAAGTTCCAACAATTATATTTGTACCTAAATGGCATTTCCCGTATTTGAACTACGGCGATATTTATGTGACGTCCGGCAGAGTTAAATATAATGAGAAGTTAGAATATTTGGAATGGTACCATGATGGTGACGATTTATCGGAAATACCAGGTTTGGCTACTCCTGGAGGTTCAAGATCTCGTGATGAAGAGGCTATCTGCATCAAGAATAATAGTGGATCGATAGACACAAAAGAAAATAGTGGTCTTTTCCCATGTGCTGGTGAGCTTAACTGTCCTGTCAGTTAAATCGATGTGTATTGATGACAGGAGCGTTGGTTTTGACTTTATTTGCATTTAAAATTTAAAGTGGGGCTCTTTTATGTATTTATTATGTAGCTTTTAAATATTTGGTTGATTCAATCTAAAAAGCAAGCATGACTTAATTAGAACTCTAGAGGATCTGATTCTCTCTCTCTCTTTGTACTGATTCCTTTAAGTTCTTCTTTCAACAATTCATTAACAAACTTGGCAAAGTATTCAACATAGGGCTTAAGACTGGTTTTTTCATAGTCCAACACTCTTCCTGTTGATCCAGGTTCACTATCAGAGTCTTCTAGTGGTTGGCTAGATTCTCGATTCACCTTTTTAACATCCCATATATCTATTTCATTTTGCAATTGTCTTAAGTTGGGTGAGGTCATTGGATTGAATCCGTACTCATCATCATCATGGTTGTTAGATAAGTTTCTTGAAGGATCGAAAGGAACACAAATATTTCCTGTACTTGGGTGAATACAGAATGGCGATTTTAACAAGTGAATAACTTGCCTAGACACTTCAATATCTAGTCTTGGGTACATGTAGAACATAATTATATCTTTTTTTGCTTCGTTCAACTGATTTACTTGTATCTGATTTTTAAGGACACTCTTTGCAAGAGCGTTGATATCTTCCCATTTGGATTTCAGATTTGAGACTCCCGCTTGAGACTTCCACTTAGATCTTAACTCTGTTTGCAAAGCCTTGTCAGGTATAAAAGATAATAGTTCCTCGACCTTCTCCCAAGCTTTGCTATCTTCTGTAAGATCTGGGGTGGTTAACCATGGTTCTTGCTCATCAAGAATTATTGTAGAAAAGTCCGTTTTTAAAATATTGAATGATCTCTCAATATGAGGGTGGAATGGCTTCTTTAAGTTGAGTAAACGCTTAGTGCTACCTGACTTAGCTTGCTTGGAACCTAAGACATCTAAGTATTCAACAATGGCTTTTCTACCTGCTTCATCCAATTTTCTAGCTCTAGAGTCACTAATCCAGCAGTGAGCACCTCTTCTACCAGAGAATACCCAGATCAAGTGTTTGAAACCGAAGTCTTCTCTCAAAGAAGCTTCTATGATTTTTGATCCACATTGGATAAATTTCCAACATTTCGTGCAAATTTGAGTACCAGAACAACAAGTTCTGATATCATCGTAATCTGTCAAATCAATATCGAAGACGAGTTCCTTACCTAATGGACGAAGTGCTTGACGTGGAAGATTCTTCCTTTCCTTGGGATTCACGGAATAAATAGCACCAATTTCGAAACGTGTTGGGTTCGCATCAACCACTGACTTCTTGAAATCTTCTTGACTTGTAAATGAATTATATCTTTGATATGCCCCCGATCTGAATTCATAAGCAAATTCTCTCATAGTGAAGTCTTTTGTAGGCTTTGGTGAATGACTTAACCACTGAAACACGTATCTAAAAGGTAATAGCCTTTCATAGAAGAATCTCATGTCAGCAGATGATGGCTTACTTGAAGCAGGATTTGTTTGTTCAATATCTTGCTCATCGTCAACCAAAAAGTTTTTTAAACCTGGATCATTACTAGCTTCACCATTAACTACTACTTCTTGGACTTGAACTGTCATTATGTATCCTTGAATCACAGTCTTAAATCCGAACTCAACTTGTTTTGATGAAGATTTCGCAATAAAATTAAAATGATATTCGCGTGTATATACGCGTTCTCTAAATACTAGAAATGGCCTCTATTTAATATAAAATGTTAATGATAAATGATAAATGATTATATTGATGACATAAGCACCTACTCATGGGAGAAGACTAAAGAGACTCCTTCATCACCAGCCGTGACTATCTTTTTACCATTGTCCAAAAGCACAAAATCTAAGACACCCATGTTGTGACCTACACCAACGAACAATTCTTTTGAAGTTCTTGCATCCCATTTGTAGACTTTTCCATTCATACTTGCAGCAACTAAAACAGGAGTATCATCAACGAATTCAAGCTTGGTTACAGTATCATCAAGTTTAATGGAATTACGTAATCTCCATTGCAAAGTATCAAAGAGCAAGACATCACCAGAGACAAGACCCACAGCAAGAAGGTTTATCAGAGGAGTCTTACACCAACTCAATGCTTCAACAGAGAGTTCTGATACATCCTCTGCGTTTTCTATGGTTTTAACGGTGTTCACAACTTTACCACTATCAATGTTGATTATAGCCAACTGTCCATCACGGGCACCAATGGCAATAAGATTTTTGTAGGCCTTAATAGAAACCCATGGACTTTCAACACCCTTGAAATCATCGGTAGGTGAAAGTTTGTAATTAGTTGAATTACTGAAGCAGTTCCAGCTCACAACAGTACCATCTTCAGAGATTGAAACTAAAGTAAGCTCATTCTCCTTTTCTGGATTGACAAAAACAGCTCCATTACATTCAAGTGTATGCAGAAATCCTGACATAATTTGAACTAATGAGCCTGAAGATTCTTCTATTTGATATACCCAGATAGAACCATCTGGAGCACCAAATGCAAAATATGGCTGTAATGGATGAACTGTAATAAATAAAACTTCTTCAACCTCTTCTAAGTCTGCAAATTTAACCCATTTTTGACCTCCACTCTTAGCTTTGTGCACTTGAATGACACCCATCATATCTGCGGTGATAACAAACTTACCATCATTAGTGAAACCTGATGCAACAACTGATTCTTTATGTCCCTGAAGTTCACCAACAAATCTTGGTGGCTGTGTATGAGTGGTCCACATGAAAGCAGTGTTGTCTCCTCCACCTGTAACTACCATAGGTAAAGTAGGATGTTTAGCCACAGTGAAGATGGAGTCCTTGTGTTGGTCAAAATATGTCCATGAGTTATTTGACATATCAATTTCTATTGTTTCACCTTCTTCACCTTCAACTTCCATCGCATTTTCATCTTGGTCGTCATCTGAGTAGTTCTCGTTTCCTTCTACTTCAGGTACCTCTTCAGCAACTTCATTTTCAAGTAAGTACTCATCCTCCTGAGGCCCCTCTTCTTGATACTCGTTCGACATTATTATAAGTTAGATACAATATTTCTTATATTAACAAATAAGAATTATTTATCTTCAATATTTATTGTCAGAGATTAACTTAGAATATGTCTCCATTAATAAGCTGATGCAACTGATATCAAACCCGATGAGTATATTAAGATTGAAAAATTTCCTTTCAATATGCACTCCCAAATAAATTGCTTAAGATACTAAGAATATAACAGGCTGTTCTCGAGGATCAAATTAAGGAAGAACGGAAGGGCTTTTTAATTTTTTTTACCTAATATTATTCCCAAGTGCTGATTGTATAGGTATTTCAAAGGAGAGTGGTGAACAGGTAAAGAGATTTAGACGTTCATACAATAAGAACTTTTATCATCTGTACTTTTTTCAATTTAGTTCCAGGTACCTTTTAGACGTGATTGAAAAGCTGCACTTGAGAAACTAAACGACGACTATTACGCATATTCAAAGGATCATTGTCAATGTCAGAGTGGGTGACGACGTTTCCAGGATATCTGCAGTCATTGGTGACTGCCAAAAAAATATTTGGTGGAATAATCCGAACAGGACCCACCCCCAAACATGTAGGCATTATCATGGATGGGAATAGACGATATGCTATGAACCACAAAATTGAGTTAAAAGAAGGGCATAATTTGGGATTTGAAAGTATGGCCAGCATTTTGGAACTTTTATACGAATCTGGAATAGAATGCGCTACAGTATTCGCTTTTTCAATTGAGAACTTCAAGAGACTGAAATATGAAGTTAAGTGGTTGATGGACCTTGCAAAGCAAAAATTTAGGCAGATAAGCCAACATGGTGAATTGTGTGAGAAGTATGGTGTGAGAGTCAAGATATTGGGGAATGCTTCCTTGTTACCTGAAGATGTACGTGAAATCTTAAGACAGACAGAAGAGGTTTCTAAGAACAACAAAAGAGCCGTACTTAATGTGTGCTTCCCATATACCTCAAGAGACGAGATAATTAATCTGATGAAACAAGTTGTGGATGAATCTGTTAAAAACCCAGATTTGACTTTGGATGAAAAAGCCATAAACGAACATTTGTTCACTTCTGATGCGCCTCCACTTGAACTTTTGGTACGTACATCCGGGACCTATCGTCTTTCAGATTTCTTATTGTGGCAGAGTGTCAGTCCATCTTGTTCCATTGTATTTGTTAATAAGCTTTGGCCCGAATTTAATCCTTGGGATATGGCCAAGATCTTAATAAACTGGGGATTTAATACATACTGGTATGGCCATGGAAATGGCCCATCTACCTTTTCTACACATAGAACCGTTTCGGGTTCTCTGAAAAATATCCTCTCTCTGGTTGATAAATTTGGTTCAACCGGCTTTGAAGGATATGAAGATGATCAGGAATACTACGAGGACGATGAAGATGATGATGATGATGATGACGACGAGAGCGATTTAGGTAGTGATGAGTTAGATACCGTTACATCTGTCGATGGCTCCGATTCTTTGCAAAAGGCTTCATCATGAACTATATTAATATCGGTTCTTTGCATCAAATCAGTAATCTATACATATATATATAATATCTAATTTTAATTCTTGTAAGAAAACATCCAAACAGTAATTTTAATTGAAAGGAGGTTATGAATTCAATTACCTTATGTAGATCGTTCTCTTAATAGCATAAGATCTCTAATTTATCAGATGGTCACGTGGTTGATGTCTTTTTTGATTTGACTCATCTAATTTTTCAACCAGGTGCAACTCTCAAATACATTATCGGCAATTTTTTTCAAGCAAATAAGTTTAAGACTAAGGATAAAATAATAGATAGATACTTGAAAGAAAATGGATTTAGTTAATCACTTAACAGACCGTTTATTATTTGCTGTCCCTAAGAGTATGTACTTTTTTATGAATTTTTGAATGAGTTTTTACAATTTATAGAAGCATTACTAACATCGAGAAGAGGGAAGATTATATGAGAAGTGCAGCAGCTTATTAAATGGAGCAGATATTCAATTCAGACGTTCTAGCAGATTAGATATCGCTCTTTCAACAAACTTACCTATCGCTTTGATCTTTCTTCCTGCAGCAGATATTCCTACTTTCGTTGGAGAAGGTAACTGTGACTTGGGTATTACTGGGTTGGATCAAATCAAAGAAGCAGACATGTTTGACTCTATAGAAGATGTTTTAGACTTACAATTCGGTTCATGTAAGTTACAGATTCAGGTGCCAGAAGTTGGTACTTTTAATGATGTGAAGAGTTTGATTGGAAAGAAAATTGTCAGTTCATTTACCAACTTAACTACCAATTACTTTATGGAAATTGAGGGAGTTGAAAATGCAGCAGACTTGAAAACTAAAATAAAATATGTTGGTGGTTCAGTTGAAGCATCTTGTGCCTTGGGTGTTGCAGATGCTATTGTTGATTTAGTTGAAAGTGGTGAAACAATGAGAGCAGCAGGTTTAAAGCCTATTGAAACCGTTTTGTCAACTTCAGCTCACTTGATATCCTCTAAGAAGCCTAGATTTCCAGAATTGGTTGATTTAGTTCGCCAAAGATTGGACGGTGTATTAACTGCCCAAAAGTTCGTTTTATGTACCTATAACGCACCAAGAAGTATTTTACATGAAGTATTAAAGATAACACCAGGTAAGAGATCACCAACCATCTCATCATTGGAGTCCTCTGAAAATGATAATGAAGAATGGTTAGCCATATCTGCAATGGTTCAGAAAAAGCAAATTGGTAATATTATGGATGAACTTAAGAAAGCAGGTGCATCTGACATTTTGGTGTTTGAGATTGGCAATTGTAGAGCTTGATCCTGTGAATAATATTTACTATATATTTAGAGATCATTTCATTCATGAATATAAAATGGGTTTTAGACAAAGATGGGTTATTTTAGCTCAATTCATTGTATTATAATTGGAGGCCGATATATTTTAAACTAGTGTATATAATTGCGTAATTTGTAGTCTTTATGCAACAGGTCTAATTCCATCCTTATCTACAACTTTAACATAGATACCCTTGAAGTCAATTGGCATTCTCTTCTCCAATTCAGCAAAGCACAACTTCAACAAGTCCAAACCTTCGTCTATAGTCATATCTGGTCTATAGTGTTTATCTAATAATGAAGTGGCGTAAAAGGCAGAATATCCATGAGCAGCATAAGGAATGTCGACTTGAGTTCCCAAGTAGTCTATCCAGCTCAAAGTTGGAGTATCTGTCTTTACGTCATAGCCACCAATTATAACATTAACTTGATATGGCTTACGAGATCTAACCGATGCAGCCAATTGGTTCCTTACAAATGAAGCGGTAGCTTTAGGAGACAATTCCACATCATTTTCTCTCATAGAGTATAATTGAATGTTAGCTTGTATGTATTCTGCAAATTGGATAGTGTCTCCAGCTTCACCCGTAAAGGCAATTAGATTATGCTTATTCAAAACTCTTGTCTTATCATCATTATCCTTCAATATTGAGATTCCTCTAGTGGCAGCCTTAGATGCTGATATGATGGTAGCTCCTTGAAGTCTTATTCCTAAAACAACATCCATAGTAATGTAATTTAATTCTTGACAGTATTACACAATTTAAATATAAAATCACAAACAAATATAGACGAGCTTATATATTTCAGCAATTCAACTTATTTCTGCTTCGATAAATGACAATATTATAAAAGTATTCACGAAATTGTGTATAGCTATAGATCTTGGATTTTGATTATACGGTTTGCCATCCAGCGCTCTCTTTACCCAAGATAAGGTCGTGTGAATAACTCAAAATATATGTGTATAGATCGGTTGCTAAAAAGATACATAAAACTATATGATTATTTAGAGAGAGCTTGGATCTTCTTGTCAATCAAGTTGTTTAACAACTTATTGAAAGCACTATCCTCTTTGTTAATTTGATTTTGCAAACTGATTTCTATTTGCTTCTCAATTAATTTACCTGTCAAATCAACTTCAATATTAACGGTGTCACCAACGTCTTTTTGGGGCATAATAACTTTGGTTTGAGAGTATCCAATCAACATAATGGAGAATTCAGCTTTTTCGTAATCAACATGGGTAATAGTGAGAGAAGTTCCATCAATTGCAATAAATCCCTTCTCCACAATATAATTAATAAATGATTCATCTCTTAAACGGTATGTAAACGAGATGGCATTTCCATCAGGTACCTTCTTAGTTATTGTTGCTATTGTGTCAACATGTCCCTGTACAACATGGCCACCAAGTCTAGTTTCAGCAGAAACAGCTCTCTCCAAGTTAACTTTTGATCCCTTCCTCAAATCACCTAAATTACTACGACGAAGCGTCTCTGGGGCAATACCCACTTTGAACCATGTCCTTTCTTTGTCAAAGTCAGTAACTGTCAAACAAACACCATTGGTCGCAATAGAATCTCCTAAATTAACATCAACCAATATATCTGCGCAATCTGTAATAACGGCAGATACACCATTACTACCAGACTCAGATGTGTCTAATTCTTTGTACTCAGATACGGTTCCAATCAATTCAACAATACCAGTGAACATCTTGCTTCTTGAGTATTCTAATTAAGATCTGATTAAAATGAAAAATTGGCGTTACTGACTAATCTTTATACTATAGAGAAACCGGTTCGGAAATTTACTAAAGCGAGAATTAGCCAATGTCTACCTGATGCGTATTATATTGACTACGGTACCTGGAACACTGGTATTGTTTCAAATCTGAAGTTGAATAACCTTCTAAGGACCGACATTGTACTTGTCATCTTCTTTTATCGCTTAACCGGTGTAATTCTGTAATCATCAGTATCGAATTTACTACTAGTAAAGATACACAAAATTTTTATAATATGTACCCGACTTATAATTCTCATATTAAAAACTAATTCATCTAATTAGAGGACAAGTTCATTAATATAAATAATCTAAAATGACCTTCAGGTTTCCAGTGAAGTTTGATCTTCCCAAGCATAGCTACTTGAATGCTAGAGTGATTAAAGATCAGTTCAAAAGATTGCAATACGCCGAACATGAAGTTACCAGAAATGCATTGAGATATATAGCAAGAAATACTGAGTTACCTCCAAGAGCAAGAGTTGAGGCTCAATTACAGCTTGCAGCTATGCCAAAATATACTTCCTATAGTCAAATCAAGAACAGATGTGTCGCTTCAGGACATGCTAAGTCTGTTCTCTCTGACTTCAAATTAAACAGAGTAAGTATTCTATTTGAAACCCCATGGGAATTGAATCCAAGGATATAAGGGGCCACGTTTGATTTGAAATTGATACTAACAGATTTATAGACTGCTTTCAGAGATAGAGCTAGAGCTGGGTTGATTCCAGGTGTCTCCAAGGCTTCATGGTGATCATGTTCACTTAAAAGAGTAACTACTACTTTTTTCTACTGTAAATAGCATATAACTTAATACCTATTAATAAAGATAGAAACTAACTATAAAACTTCCTTACTTAGCCGTTCATTCGTCATCTTCTTAACGTTAAAATGTAGCCTAATCTGACTTTCATAATTTGACCTGTGTACACTCGACGGTTTTTCTGGTGATGATTTTTATGAATTCATTGCATCTCTTCTAAGAACTAATCAGATAGCAGCAAAATTAAGCTTGTGAAAATGTTGCGTGTTTCAAACAATATGATACGATCATTGGCACCTTTTAGAAAGCTGTCACTTTTAGGGCCAACTGGCTTAATGATGAGGACTTTATCTTTAAAACCAAACTTTAGCAAGTTCAAGACAATTCCACAGCCACCTGGACACATTGTTGGGACAGTTAACGAAGCATATGTTCCACCTACTCCAAACTGGTATGAAGGTACTTATCACTGGGCTTACGAAAGAATCATCACGGTTTGCTTGGTACCTTTATCTTTAGTCCCATTTGTTGCAGGCGTGGAATATCCAATGCTTGATTCAATCTTTTCAGTTTTATTATTATTTCATTGCCATACCGGGTTGAAGTCTTGTATTATCGATTATATTCCTAAAAGAGTTTATGGTATCTGGCATAAGGTTGCTAGTAGACTTTTGACTCTTGGAACATTTGTTGGAATCTATGGAATTTACGTATTGGAGACTGCTAATAATGGTCTATTCACCATAATACATGACATATTCTCATTGTAAACAATGACAGCATATATACATGAGGACATCATTTACTCAACTACTCTTCGATGAGAAAACCCTGTACTTTTAAGGTCATTTATAAAAGTGAGTATGTCTATACATCATATGAAAGCTCATTTATATATTATACATAGTCTTGCAAATAGTTCCAATTTATTTTATTTGGTAGGAGATCCATCCAATTTGAATTTTATATTACAAGTCATCAAGATTCAAATAGTCAGTGGTTGAGACTGAAAATGAAGTAAACTCCGTGAAAGAGAAGATACTTCTTTCATGCACTGCTTACTGCTTTCTCCGCACTAACATTCACAATAACTAAATCTTTATCTTCGTCATTATTCACTTCATCTAGTACTCCCTCTACACCTGGGAGGTCTTTAGTTGCATGGATATCAAGCTTATCTTCATTATCAAACTCATCTAATTTTTCCGCATCTGGGCTTTTAACTTCTTCTTGGTCATGATTCGTCTGTAAGCTTAAACCATCTTCATTTGGTTTTGCCTTTTTATTAGCATGCTCATCATTCTCTGTTCCATCCGAAATATCTTCATTATGAGGTCGTCTTTGCACATGTCTATCCTCCTCTTTTATATGTTGATGTTCTATATCATCTGCGTGTGTTTCTTTTGACACGCTTTCTTCGTTTTCTTTGAGCCATGTTATTTCAACAAGAGGTATATTTAATCTTTGTTGACCATTGACAATTCTATTAGGTCCTGTTTCTGATGTGGATTCTGTAACAAACTTGGTAGGAGGGAAATCTAAAAAGGACGATGAAACACTGGCTAGCTTAACAAAAGCATTGAAAAACTTCAATACACCAACACTATTTACAAGTGTATACCCTTCTTTTGGCGGATCCACAAGTAATTCAGCCATTCTCTCTAATGTAAAAGGGGGACGATCCGCAAAATTCACATTTATATATTTAACAACCTTCTCCTTAGTATTACTAATTGCTTCAGGAAGAACCACAGAATGTGGTCTTGTACTAGTTACTTCCCCTTTTTCCACAGCAATATGTGCAATAGTTTCCAATCGTTCTATTAATTTGGGCCGTATTAAACATTTCCATTGTGCTTCTATGTCATCATTGTATTGTTTTGTTTCCACAATACGGGAGAGTATTGGCCATAGTTCCTGGTCCATGGGAGGTATTACAAGCACCATTGGTATAAAGCCTGCTTTTGTTCTCAAGATAAGATGAAATACATATAGTAGATATTTGATAAATCTCTCTTACGCGCACTCCAAAAATGTCAACTTTGGGAACCAAGAGTGATTTATTTTAATTCTAGTCCCTTATTTGACGAGGTGAGAGTCAATTGACACAGTTTGTATTGTAGCCTGATACTTCTTATATCCCATAGTTTAAACTTTGGAGAACTAAAGCTAATAGTGTCCTATAACTGTAATATTGATAGTTCAATAAAGGAGTGCATAGTATTTTTCAGCACACTACTAGAAGATAAATTTTTCATATTGAACGTTAGAGTAACTATCATTTAAAACAACCAGGTCAAGCTTTCACCTTTTCAGAATATAATCAGAAATCATGAGATCCATAGGCTTCCTTGTGAAACCAATCCGTCTGCTCGGTCTTAGAAATCTCGGAAGAATTAATGCTAGACCTTTGTCGTCTTCAATTGTGAGGTTCAAAGATACCGAGTCTCCAGTAAAGGAAACAGAACCCAATTTAATAGCACAAATATATCCAATAAATAAAGACAAAATTGAAGACGGTGATATCGATGAATGGTTGGAAGCTGTTAAGAAATTAAGAGAGGGTAAACTGACCCCAGAAACAGAAGCAGAAGTGTACATTTCCCAGTTAGCAGATCCAGCACCATTTTTGGAAGAGAAGTTTGAACCAACCCAAGAGCAGTTGGAGCAAGTAGAACGTTATGCTAATAAGAGCATTCCAATCTATTCTGATCCAGTGATCGACAACTTCACTAATTTAATCATGAGACATGGCAAGAAATCAAAAGCTCAAAAGATATTATCCAGAGCATTATACATAGTGTTTTTGAAGACTAGAAAGGATCCGTTAGACATATTGCATGAGACACTTGATAAGCTTGGCCCTTTGATGTCAACTAAAATCCAGAAAACCGGTGCAGCCAAAAACAGAATTGTTCCGTATCCATTGAATACTAGACAGAGAAATAGATTCGCAATTACTTGGATCTTGGAAGGTGCCGACAAGAAGAAGTCTTCAGACTATTCTGTTAGATTAGCTGAAGAGATCATTTCTGCTTATGAAGGAAAGTCATCTGGCTATGATCGTAAGGCCCAAATGCATAAAGCTGCCATGGCTCATAGAGCTTACATCAGACTTTAAGATAGAAGAAAATACAACTAAGCATGACTCTCATACTCCGGTTACCTTGTATATATATATGTATATGTGTGTATATTTCTTTCATTTAGCTTTGTCATAAAATCTAGGACTTTGTGTAATATATTTTTATAACATTTTGTGTCTAAGAAAGTCTAATTTTGCGGCCATTGTAGACCACAAATATCCTTTAGAGATAACTTTAAGATAACCTAGCAATTTATAGCGAAGAAAGGTATCAGCTACAGAGAGTATTTAGCCAGAGTTTTGGGGACTTTTCATTGAGGTTTTGCCATAATCAAACCAGTCTTTTGACTGAACATTTCTATAAAAATTTACAAAAAACTAGATAAAAGAACCAATACAAATGACTTCATTTATTCAATTGGCTCAACAGACATTTCATGACATACGCTACAAGGTCAATTACATGATAATCGACTACAGACAGAAGTACTACAGCTCTAACAACAATCCTAGAATACTTCAAACTAAGTTAAATGACCAAAATTTCTTCTCCTTGAGAACTTGTCCTCATGACAATTATTTATTGAAAGAAGGAGAATTCTTAGCTTTGGTACCTAGAAGGCTCACCTTAGCAATGGAGATGGATAATTACGAAGAGAGGCAGAATTACCTTTATGGATCTAGTAGATTGCATGACGAAAGTGGTTTTCTTGTAGACAAAGAAGTTATCAAAATGTCTGATAGGAGAGTACAGAGTGACACTGAGCTAACTATCAATAAAGTTCAAGCATGGCTGCCCCATCTGTGTTCCTGTAATTGTCACCATGGCAAAGAGCACAGAGAAGAATCTGAAGTGATAGTCCCAACTACAGAATCCGAAGGGGATGATAAGTCTAATCCTGAAATGCAACCATTCTCAAAGTCCAGACGGGTAAAAGAAATACTTTTTATGGGACTTTCTAAAGGAAAAAGAAGAAAAGGAAGAAAAGCATTGACTATACCATCACCTATAATTGAGGTGAATAGTGCACTAACAGGACCTAACTCTCCCTTAGATAATTTGGTGGAGAATACTCCAGAAATGCAGCTGCAAAGCCACAAGATTGAAGTAACTCAGAGTAGTGGAACAAGAGAGATCACACTATCCATAGCGACTTCAAACGTACCAGCATACCCCATGTCATCGTTCAGAAGATCTTCTGTTTATACAGGAGGGGGTTCTAGAATACAATCAGTTGTCTCAATGCTAAGTGATACAAGTTCAATGTCAGCAGGACAGAGGTCAAATGCAGAATGTGGATGTAGCAGAACAGATAGTAAGGGACACAGAGTATGGCAAACAGTCTTAAATGATGCATCACTTTCAGCCGCAAGAATATCATCAGGTCATACTCCTATCTCAGGTCATGTTTTCAAAGGAGTTACTTCTGACTTCACGGATGCAAAATTTAACGGTTTTACCGTAACTGACGAGAATGATGCTAGTTATAAGCCTCCAATAATCTTGACAAAACCCAGATTGAATAATAGAAAATTAGTGAAGCAGATAAATGAAAACACAGCTAGAGCTACACTTGAAAAGCACTCTTTAAGAGGAATCAATACTGATGGGAACTACTATGAGGAAGGCTTTTTGACCATGTATAATTACAGCTCAGACGGTGAGTCTCACATACCAGCAGAAATTAGACCAGAAGCACACGAGCTTCTGTTGAGAGGACCAGATAACGAACATCTTGAAGAATAGGTTTCAAAACATTTGTGAGAGCCCATATTTAGACTAATTGGATTTCGCAATATCATTTGTACTCATTCTGAGCTTGTAGTATAAACCGTATAACTAGACCTGCACATAAACCACAAACAAATTGACTTTTTTTCATTGGCTCAATTTTGAAGTTCTCTCAGTGAAGGAACTTTTTGGTAAATTTTCAATAAACTTAGAGGTCTGTTTGACTACAATAGAACGAAAAGCATTTAAGCTTGATCATAAACAGAAATAGGTTGACTCGAAATGATTCGTGGAGCAGCATTACGTACTAATGTCAGAAAATCGGCGATCCGTCACTTTGTTTCCTCTGCAAGAACAAACACTAAATACACCACTTTGAGTAATGGAGTCACAATTGCTACAGAGAGCGATCCACAGGCTACCACCTCGGCTGTAGGTTTGTATTTCGGTGCAGGTTCCAGATCTGAACACTACTACAGTAACGGTGTTTCTGCATTGACTACCAATATCTTGTCTTCAGGTCTCAAGAACGGTGTTCTTTTGTCAAGTGACAACGGCAGAGAACTCAATGGTATTGTTGCACAAACCACCAACGACAACGTCAAGGAGGCTGGTAAGTTAATTTCTGAGATCGCATCCAATACCACCGCCATTTTGGAAAAGGCCGACTTCTCTGCTGCTAAGGCTTCTTTGGTAGCTCAAGCAGAAGCTGTTGAGAACAATCCAGTAACAAAGATTGCTGAGCACTTGAATGCTACTGCATTCCAAGGTTACTCCTTAGGTTTGCCAGTATTAGGTAACTCTGACTCTATTCAAAACTTGGAAGTTCAAGACTCCATTCGTTTATTGGAGAAGCAATTGGTTGGTTCCAATACTGTTATTTCAGCTTCTGGTAACTTCAATCACGATGAATTAGTTGAAGCAATTGAGGGTAACTTGAATGTTGCTCAAGGTCCTAAATACACCCAGAAGCCAGCTTCTTTCTTGGGTTCTGAAGTCAGAATGAGAGATGATACTATGCCAAAGGCTTACGTTACTCTTGGTGTTCAAGGTGAAGGTATCGCTTCCCCAGCCTACTTCATTGCTAAGGTTGCCGCAGCTATCTACGGAAGTTTCGATGAACACTCTCCAATTGCTAAGTTCACTTCTCCTAAGTTGGCTTCAATTGTTCAAGAATATCACATTGTTGACAAATACAGCCACTTCTCTAACTCATACTCCGACACAGGTTTATGGGGTTTCACTGCTGAAATATCAAACGTCGGACTGGTTGATGAATTTGTTCACTTTGCTTTGAAGGAATGGAACAGATTGTCAATTTCCGTCACTGATGCTGAAGTCGCCCGTGCTAAGGCTGCTACCAAGGCTGCTTTGTTGAGTGAATTGAGTACCTCAGCTGCCATTACCCACGATATTGCCACTCAGGTTTCATTAGTTGGTTACAGAAACAGTCTTAAGCAAAGATTGGATGCTATTGATGCCATTGCCACTAAGGATGTCAAGGCCTGGGCTCAAGCTACATTGTGGGATAAGGATATTGTTATCTCTGGTACCGGTCAAATCGAAGCTTTGTTGGATTACAGTCGTTGGAGAAACGAAATGGCTATGATGAGATGGTAAGCAACTTGCAACTTGAACCATAATACATGATTGCATAGATGAAACAATAGGCCACAGAAGTAAATCATATTCTTCGAAAAAAGATGACACCGAGTACAAGGTTAGTTCTTACTTTAACAAAGATGGCCTACCTTATTTTCGGATAGAGAAATGAACACTACTATCGCAACTGCTTTCGATAGTTAAAATTTGAGTGTTTTATCAATTTAATAGTTGTTACAGCATATATATATTAAAAAATATTTAAAATCAGTTTTACTCATGACAACTAAATGTATAATAACAAATGACAAATGTTTAAAAGGCACCCAAAGAATTAAATAATACCACTCTTTTTAAGATTCTGTTGCACAATCATATCGGTCACAGCTGACAAGACAAACTTCATCGATTTGGTATCAGTGGCACAGGTTCTATGAACGTAGATTGGTTTTTTGGTCCTGTTCAATTTCAAAAAATTTCTCTCAAAAAATCGTATCGCCTCATCAACGTCTGTAGCTTTCCCATTGTAATCTGGGAAGTATTTCTTCAACGGAGACCTTTTTAGTTTCTCCTCAAACATATCTATTTTGTTCAAGAAAAGTATGAATGGTGTATTTGCAAACCACTTCGAATTGCATAATGAATCAAAGAGTACTATTGATTCATGCATCCTATTTACACGTTCGTCTTCAAACAACATTTGATCATATTCAGATATTGCAAGAACGAATAATACAGCAGTTATATTGTCAAAACAATGAATCCACTTTTTTCTTTCCGAACGTTGGCCACCTGCATCAAGAACTTTAAATCTGAATGAACTGATCGTGAAATTAGTTTCAGTTATACCTGTAGTTTTAATACGACCCATTAAAATATCATAGTCACTACAGAGGTACTTGGTATTGGCAAAGTTAAAGATATTGTTGAAGTAATAAGATGCACTTGATTCTAATTGGAACTCATTTGATCTTTCAAAACATCTCTTTATTCCTGAATCCTGTTCCCATAATTTACTGATAGATTCTGCTATCTGATCTCTAGAATATTGTTCTTTTTTTCTGGTGCCTGAAGAAACCTCAATTAGTCCACTACTTATCTCTTCGACATTTATATCATGAGACTCAGAGGTATTGGGTCTCAGATTAATATCGTCCCAAAACGCAGTATCGGTAACACCCGTACTGTTGAGCCTTCGCTTTACCTTATTTCCCTCACTGTATTTCAAGACATAATCATTCAAGAAGTTTGTTCCTCCAGCTACTCCTGCATCTATCTGATCTAATGCGTCAGCCCTTAGTACAGCTTGCTTGTATTTCATGAGCGGGCTACCATCTTGATCACATTCAAGTCGTATCCCCAATTTTCTTGCTTGGATAATTAAAATCTTCATTGATTGGATCACATCTACCCAGATGACTTGCGCATATTGAAGCCTCTCATTCGGACTGAAGCCACCCTTATGCAAGAGTTTCATTTGCTTCAAAACAGTAGATTTACCACTCTCACCAGCTCCTAGGAGTAGAAGTTTAATATCATTTTTCTCACTCTGTCTATTTAGCTGCAAACTTTGTTCGATCGCATCATTTATCTTCTTATCATGTAAAAAGGGATCATTTTCATCGACCACATGAGAACTCACTGAACATCCCATGTTTTCAAGCAGTCAAATGCCTTAGAACTCTCAATTATTATAATAAGCTTTTGGCTGCCATTAGCTAATCTTTATAATGAGGGATGGGGTTGTAAGTTCATATATTAGGTAACTACCGAGCCGCACGAAAGTTGACACACCAGATTTTAAAACTGTTAGGTGCACACCAACTTCATGAGTTGTATCAAAGTTGTTATCGTCTATTAAGTTAAATAAAAACCGAAATAATACATCATAGTCACAGCGACAGACATCAAAGCAGCATGTTTAAGAAAATTGTTGATATTCCATTTTAGAAGTAGAGCCCTAAGGTTTACTATCAATGTCGACTTGTTTAATGAACTAAGTGATTTGGTGGTTCGATCTAATATATTTTGCAATGCAACAATAATGTTTGATGTGTATGTATGGATAGCAGATCCTTTATAGGATATGATTGAGTTGTCCTCATTTTCTTTTCGTAAGTCTGTATTCTTTTTCGAGGTGGAAAATGCTTCAGAAGTCATCACATTGAGATCGACTCCAGAAACTCCAGCAGCTCCACTATTGACAGTAGGTAAAATGGAGTAGCCTAGTCTAGGTCTATTTTTGATATCTTGGGCAAGGATTAATAATCCTGAAACCACGGCGAGTGCGACGTAAGCAATAATATTATTGTATGGGGTTTGCGTATAGCACAACTTTGTTTCGTATTTGAACTTGTTCTCGGTGGCATAATCATTATTATTTTGATTCACAAAGGTTAAGATTTGCACTCCAGGACGCCGAATTCCCATTGCCATACTGATCGATTTAACAGTTATTTCTCGCACTTTAAGTCCGTCGATTTCATCATGAGTGATATCACAATAGTCATGATCATCCCCTGTGAACATTAAATCTGGTTGGACTTTTCGTAAGATCTCAAGAGAGATATCAGGCTCAAGGGCCAGCTTATATTGGTATCCACCATGGGTATGAAATACCGGATTTTCTCTCAAGGGCCCACATGTATACTTGTTAACGTCTCTGAAAAGGGGAACATGAGATAGCATAACCCGAGGATTAGTTTTAACTATACTTTGTGCGAAGTTTTGATCGAGAAATAGTCTTGAATCTCTGAGTATATCTTCTCTCGATGATGATAACGATATTGTATCAATGGAAACGAAATCCACGTTATTGATAGTTTTAATTTGGTTTGGCTTTCCAAAATATTTTTCAAATCTCTTTCGAGAAGGAACCTTAACCCCATCGGCCCATCCTATATCATGGTTCCCAGGAACGTTTGTAAAGAAGTTTTTATTTTTTTCGTATGCAAATTTGTTAAATATCCAGTTAAATCTTTTTAATTCTTTTTTGAAATACTTTCTACTAGACGATCTACCGTTGTCAAGATAGTCCCCTAGAAAGAAGACGTAGTCTGGTTTCAATTGTGTTATGAGTGCATTGTAGTTTCTCTTCAAATATGCATCAACAGTATGTTGGGATAATGTGAGTAAAAGCTTATTTCTCAGCGGATAGGTGTGGTTATCGATGAGTTGGGGATCTGCTATTAAAAGCACATTTGTTGCCTGTGATCCAGCCACTGGATCTTGATCCTGGTCACTTATAAAGGTTGGCGGAGTGTCATCATCAGACACAAGTTTTGGCCATGTGCATCTCTTTGCAACGTGATTAGGAACAAATTTCTCGTTGAAATAGAAGAGGATAAACCAGCAAATCAATAATATAAAGTAAGATTGACTCGAACTCCTAAGCTTATGGAATGTCACTCGTAACATTGCCTAGGATGATCTTCTAATTTACAATCTTTAATATGATATATCGAAATTGCTATTTAAAGGTACTCTGTGTACATACCGGAAACCTTAAAGTGCAGTATGTTCGCTAAATCGGAAAACGGAGCAGCACATCACAAAAGACTTCAACTGATGTTCAATTGTGAAGAACCAGAAGGATTAAATTATGATATTAATCCTAGTATTAATAGCAGTGCTATTATTGGCTGTTGACTGGGTAATTTCCATTTCCAAGGATGTCAATGATATATACTTGAATCAACAATCCCAGGTTGAACAAACTAGAGAAGAAGATGAGTCTGCAATTCATAAGAGTAACAAGTTGGAACTTGGTCTTAGAGTTGGACTCGGTATTAGGTATGATCACTACAAGTTAAGAAACGGAAACTTGAGAGACGTTTGGGAGCTATTGATCAACTATATCAAGAAGACCGAAACCAAAAGCATGCAAATTCAAAATGCGAGAGTAGAGATTAGTGAGATAAACCATAAAATACAGTCTTTAGGTGAATATTTAAGGTCTACTAATGTCAAGAAAGTGGGAATTCACTTCAAGTACTTTTTAGAATCAGAGGCTGTTTTATTAGTTACCCTTGCATGTTTCATAAACCAAATTACAATAAACTTTTATGATGACCCTAAAAATACAGAGAATGTGGATCTATATTTGAACGAGGATACCATTGACAATAGTTTGTCCTTAGATCCCGAAGGATCTAACTCTATTTATCAGTACATCAAGCAAGGAAAATCCGTTGAATATGAGAATGAATATTCCTTTGAAAAGGACAAGGGTATCATTTTGACATTAACACGAAGCACAACGAAAAAGGTTCTGACATCTGTTAATTTTACTCAATTGAATTTGGTTAGTAGTCTTGCTTCTGCATTAAAACATTTACCAGAAGATCATCAGATCAATGAAGCGGACAGAATGGTCATTGTACAAAATTCGGCTTCTTCGAACGAAGAGATTTTAAACGTAATATCAAAGATTTTAATATCATTTGTAACCCATTGTGACTTAGTAGTTTCTAATTTTCTGAACTGGGATGATGTTCTATCTTTAGAGCCAACTGTGTTGTCAGCTACTGAAACTGATTTTTTGGAACTCTTTCCAATTGGAAAGATTGAACAGCGTTTGACAACGATCCAGAGAATTAAACATGCCATGAAGTGTCGTCTATTAGAAAGGGGTGTTTTCCTAAACACAGAAATAATGCCCAACAAGATAAGATTGGTTTACTTGAGCAAACCAATTACATCGACTGGACACATTTCATTTGCTGAATCCAATAAATTACGTTCACTTCTAACCGCAAGAGTAATACTTGAGTTTGGTTATAACAATATTGCAGGTCCATTTATACTTACTGACTTTTATGACTATAGACAGATTCCACTTAAATCAGTTAACATTAATGGATATGGTTGTTTATCACAGTCTGTTGAAGTCAAAATAACAAACTGCAAAAATAATCATGGCACAGTAGTTCTTCGTGGTTATACAGTTGGAAAAGTAATCACTAAATTAATTGGCAGCGAAAGCCTTCATAGTTCTCATCTGGTTAATACCAATGGATTCATGCCCCTCCCGGGAGTAAACGGTAAATTTGGTTCAGATGGTTGCTTGTATGTATACGATTAGACTACAGAAATCATAATATATATGTCATCTATTATGAAGCTAAGACATTTTCTAACAAGGCTTCAACTTCTTGTTTACAGAAAAATCCTCATAGAAAGAAGACCTGCAACAGTTTCTTTTACCACAGCTATCTGTAGATGATAAATCCAAATTTGAAAGAGTATTGCGAGTCAAAATTTTCTTTCCTAGTTGATGTGAGTAGTATTTGCTGAAATCGATCTTTCTTGTTTCCAATGTAGAAAGATCCAAGTTGTTAAAAAAATCCTTCCAATTCAGCAACTTCATAACTATAATATCTTCTTCTGTTTCCCAAACAATGCTATTAGTTTCTAAATTTTGAAACTTAATAAAGTCATAACCAAATATAGCTAAAATATTGCACCAATTCTCATACTTCAAACCTTGTAAAGAACAATTGTAATCTAATAATTGAAGACAGGATGTTTCTACTTTTCTGAGAGTTTGCAATGACATTTTTGCATTGCTTTCATTGCATCCACAGATTTTTAACCAAGTCTTAAAGGAATAATTGCAATCTTGAGAAAACTTTGAAGCAAGAATAACTAATGCTAAAAACATTTGTTTAGGACATTCAGGAAACTTTGCAGATTTATCTTTATCATTTCTTACTTTAACTAATTTGGTTAAGTAAAAACATGCAATTTGCATAATAAGAATAGAAGTTTTGGATCTCCTCAACAATTCAACAATAAAGAATCTTAACTTCATCTTTGTAAAATTAGCATCTGGATAAATAACCTTCAATAGGTTGATAGATGAATTCACCAATATCAAGTTGAATTGTAACTTGTTGAGATTTGCATTATAATATTTGAAATTGCTTGGTGAAAAACCGTCCTTTAATGATAACGGGGATGACGTGGACGTGGATGGAGGTGTCAAAATTAAGTTCTCCGGAGACGTTAAGTCGAACCCCCCTCTAAATTGTTGTTCATCACCAAGAGTTATAATTGAACTTGAAACAAAATCTGGAGATGCTGGAGTAACGGAAAGCATGCTTTGACGGCAAGTTTTTCCAAAAGATAACTAGGAGCAAAAAACCAGGGATAAAACAGACACACGAAAAAAAGGCAAATACGTATATGCCTAATGGATGTAGATTAGTTTGTCAACAGTATTATGGACAAATTGAAGAACAAGTACAGAAACCACTAGCACCTTTCTCCCTCTTCAACAAAAAATCAACCGTTAACCCTCTTTAGTAAATCATTAAAACAAAACAGTACCCTTATAGTATCACAATCAAAAACGTTTCTCAAATAACCCTCCCGAGATAACTAGAATTAACTAGAGTCAATAAAATAAACAATATGTTAAAATCTAGTAACTTTTGGCAACAAATTAGTCACCACAGTTGTATGCGTATATGAATTAAATATAATCGTAAAGCTGTCCAAAAAATCGTTTCCTCGTAAACAGCAGAAGATGATAGTCTCTATGTATTAAATTTACTTTCGTTACCTTATATATTAAAATACAAAGGGTTTATTAAATTTTGGAACGATACTGTGGAGTTCGCAATCAATCAATATATATAGTTGTCCAAGTTGTGGTGGTTATCGAGATTACTCATTCCGATACTGCATATACCATTGTGACTCAGATTAGCGTCATTTTAATGATGGCCGAACCATACTTAGTCATAGTTATCGAGATGATTAGGCCGATAATCGCTCGGCACGTGAGTATGGGGCCCTGAAATACAATGTCTTCAGTATTTATTACTAGCCCGCCTAAGGTATCTAATCTCTCGTGAGATTACGGAAAAGAGAATCAATAATATCTCTAACTTCTTTGTAGCTAACAATGATACAATTACTGTCATCTCTTGTAACCAAAAGAATCTTCTCCTCAGTACCAGCATCCAACTTATTCAAGTTAACTAAAACACGCGATAAGTCAAGCACTGGTTTTCCAAACTCGTCATACTCACTGAATACGTAATCACGGAAAAGTTGAGCGATATGCCTATTAGTATTTCCATTTGCAGGGTATTCAGGTCTGTCGATAACAAAGTTGAGTTTTGTGACAAGACGGAACAACCTAGCATTCTCTAATTCAGTGGTTAACTGCGATTCCATGAAATCGGTGGAGTCTTCGAGATTATTTAAAACCTTAAAGAGCTTAGATGTTAAATATTTCGTACTGAAAGTGTCCAACTCAATGTCTGAGTCAAAAATAAGACATTGTATTGCGTCTACTAGTTCATCAGTGAAACCGACTGAACTTGATACCTTCAAAAGTCTGATTATCTCCTCAGGGTTAGAGTTCCTTACGTTATGTGGTAATGTTAACGTTGCCAACTCTAGAAGAAGATTTCCAAACGCTTTAATATCGTCCTTCTGTAATTTCTTACTATGGGTCATTAAACCGTTGTTTTTTATATCTTCATCGTCCTCCTCGTAGTTTAAGATGTCACTTATACCCACACTAGATAATCTTATTCTATTCTTATTAGTCACAATAATTTTTGAACTATGCAAGGAAGATCTTGCAGACAAACCTTTCTCATGAATGGATTGCAATGCATTTACTATTTGACAAATGTAAACCCATAAGATTTCCTCAGTAATTGGATTGGACTTAGATGAAAAGTTCTTTTTATGGTGATCTGCCAAAGTGTTTGAATTGGGGAAGTAATCATATGCGACCACAAGCGATGGCTTACCAAAGGCAACCGTTGTGAATGCATCTTGCAACTGGACAACGTTGGCATTCTTCACGTTTTTCCATTTTTTGATAGTCTTGAATGGGGTTTCATTGGAAATATGGAATCCATGTTCCATTTTTCTCAAGACATAAGGGTTACCGTCCATATTAGAGAAGACTTTATATACAGATGATGGGATTCCCATCACCTTCGAAGTTGGTTCATATGTTTTATCTATGGGTACCAAAGAGTGGTAGATACTTATATGCTCAGGAAGATTGGATCTCGGGAGGGTTTGCAACGTCGCTTCGTTCTTTTTCTGTAACGTTAGTCTTAAGTCATTAGAAATAAACATCAAATTAGCATTAGTCTCGTGTGGCAGCAATGGAATGCTCAACTTTGGTGGTGGAGCAGGGGCATATAAGTGATACTGTAAAGGAAATGATGTGTTCAGTTGGCCATAAAATATATCAGAAGTTGGCGGAATTACGCCAGACTGAGCAGGATTTCCAGGCAAATAAGGATTTGTCTGATTAGCCAAAGGCACTGAACCATCTTGCGGTGACATACTGGCCACACCAGCATTGGATGAATATGTGCTAGTTGGAGTGAATGATGGAGTGGAAACATTGAACTTTTTAAAAGCATTGGTATTATTCGTACCCGTACTGTTATTATTATTATTATTGTTACTGGAATCTACATCATTTGGCAATGCCGTAGATTTTGCACTTGACGCCCCATACTCAGAAACCCCTCCACCTGTAGGTACAAAAACAGGTACTTCTTTTAAATTGGGCGACATGTTTGAGAATTTATTGGAAAGATTCAGAACTCCTGACGGTTGGAATGACGGAGTATTTAAATTGAATTTTCTTTTACCATCGCCATTGACTGAATTCAACGATTGACTTGCTGACTGTGAGTTTGATGATACCGACTCTTGAACATGGCCAGCTGATGGGTTCAGTTGAGCTCCTCCTTGAGTTGGTGTCGGGATTTTCTGTCCCAGCCTGGTATGACTGAATACACATCCCTTGTTCTCATATTTGCAGTAACCGTAGATCAAAATGTTCTTGCAAAGGGTATCCTTAGCACTGTCTATATTTATGTTCATAATCTTACTTCGTTAACCATTTGTTATATTGACACGGATCCATGGATTTGGTGATATGTTATTGTTGATGTTAATAATTAGGCGCCCTAACAGTTCCTTAACCATTTAATGTATGCAGGACAGAATAAACGTTAGGACAAGGCAAAAATGATTTAGACAGGAGAATACGTGATATAAACGAAATAAGCTCATAACAAGTATTTGAGGAACACATAAAGGCTCAAATAACTAGTGTTCATATTCTACTAGTTTGATAATGGGTGGTGCATCATCCAAGCTATTGGAATCCCTTATGGAGGGTACAAGTTTTGACAAAGATGAGATTCAGAGATTGCAGAAACGTTTCTTGAAGTTAGATAAGGATGGATCGGGTACTATTGATAAGAATGAATTTTTGAGTATACCAGGGATCTCATCTAATCCGTTGGCTACAAGGTTAATGGATGTATTTGATGCAGATGGCAGTGGAACAATAGACTTTGAAGAATTCATAGTTGGCCTTTCTGCGTTTAGTGGCAAAACTGGCAAGACTGACAAACTTAAATTTGCTTTTAAGATATATGACATAGACCGTGATGGTTATATTGGCAATGGTGAGCTTTTTATAGTGATGAAAATGATGGTTGGTAAAAATCTTCAAGATGAGGAATTACAACAGATCGTGGATAAAACAATGATGGAAGCTGATATTGATGGTGATGGCAAGTTAAGCTTCGAAGAGTTCAGTAAAGCTGTAGATTCAACATCAGTTGCGAGTGCTTTGACCTTAAGTCTGTTCTAAGTACCAAATTTCAAACAATACTTATCTTATACTATTTAAATTTGAGGATAACTCTACAAAACTTAACAGGAATTAACTTAAAGACACAAGCAAACGAACTATCGGTTATCAGTTCAATTCCTCTCATATAATTTTTACAATTCTAGTCATATATGTTTAAAACCTTATCTCATGTCATTTGGTTTGTGTAACTTAACATACAGTACATTTATTATCAGTTTATCGTACGAGTACGGATAAATTATGTAAGAGTCTCTATCATATATGTACAAAGGGAATAAGAAACCATAAAATAAGCAACAAGATTCTGGCGCACTGCCAAGCAGAAATGAATCAGACATCCACAAAGAATGACAATGGAAGTCTTTTCGAATCTATCAGCTTAAATTCAGCGTCAATAGCTAAGCCAACTATCGCATCAGGAGCCACAAGTGCACAACACCTGGATATACCGATTGGAACATCAGATGAAGATGAATTAGATCCAGCCGAGTTCTTGTCTCCCGAATCACCACTACAACTCGCAAAATCGAAAAGGGATGACAAAACTGATACAACGGCCATTGAAGATGAGCTTGAAGATGAAATGACATATTCACTAAACATTTCTGATACAATCACTGAGGATAATGCTTTCTTTGTGAACCCATCTAAGCTACTTTCGAAATCTACAAAATCATTTAATCTGGAATTGAATGATTCATTTGTTAATGACAACCTTGGCGTTTCATCATCTTTCTTTGGAAAGGTACATGATGATTTATCAAGAGCTAGGCCAGAAATTCAAGAGGCGCTAGAGTTTTTACAGAGCAGACTTAATGCATTGCACAAGGAGATAAATGCCAATTTGCAGTTGCATCAGAAGCTTCTAATTGATGGAGATGGTAGGTTAGTGAGAGTCAGAAAAATGATACACCAAAACTTCGAACAGTTTTCTGAAACATACCAATCATTGAATGAGCTTTACACAAGGGACATGAACTATACAGAACAGGTACGAACTAGTATCCAAAAATGGGACTCACACCGGAATAGAATTCTAAGGAAAATCCGTTCTATCAAAAGTGACAAAAATAAACATGGAACTAAATTAAGTCACCTTTTGGATGAAAGTGATGCTATCTCTCTGGAGATTGAGGATTTGGAACAGAGACTATTGGAATTAAGGGCAAGACGTCGGTTGTTAAGCTCAGAAATTGAAGAAACAAGTTCGGTGTTAGAAAGTAAAACTTCTAAATATGTTGACTCTTTCAGACGCCTTGAAAATGAAGGTAGATCAGTCATTCAAGAGTTATTGCTACTGAATGGAATACCCCTACCAGAAATTCCTGAATTTATAAGAGAAGTTGAAGTCGATGTAACGTTCCTCAATAATCATAACACAAGAAACCGTAAGAACGTAATACAAAGGCCAACTCAAAGCGTCACTGCAAAAGTTTCCTCGCTGAATGAAGAAACGAATACCAAAGATGGTAATGGTTTACTCAAGAAAGAGATTGCGATATTAACTCCAATAGTAGAGTCTGCTTCAAACCAGCAAGTTGGAATGCAACCCTTCATTCCTCCTGAACCAGAATCCAAACATCAAGTGCCCAATGACCCTGGGCTTGAGGTCTATAAGGATTCTAACGCATACGAAGTTGGATTAGAAAAAGGCACAAAACGGGCAAAGGCCATCAAAGATCAAGTTAATCAGTTCGTGAATACTTTTCTATCCAAACAAATCCCAAAGAATACTTTCAAAAATTATAAAACTAGAGGCAATGTCGATGATCCTAGTAATACAATCGAAAGTAAAATTGATTTGGATTCTATATTTGCCCTCTTAGAACTGAGGATTGACGCTTTGAACTCAGCAGCACTTGAATCATCCAAGAGGGCAGTTATGTATCATAAGAATCTGGTGACTTGGTCAGATATTACTGATGTACTAAAGGCACAAGAGCAAAATCTTTCAAATAGTTTATCGATGTCATTTGCCGATGGTATATCCCCAGATGAAAAGCTAGCCAGATTGTTAAAATCAACTTTGGAACAGGTAAGAACTATCCTAGGTAACCAGAGCGTACAAAATCACTTGTCATTTCATAAATCTGGTTCTGGTGATAAATTCATTCGAAGGGCTATCTTGAATGAGATAGTGGCGATTAGTTCTGGAATCACGATAATAGAAAAATTGAGTAAACCTCATAGATATCTTGAATCTTTCAAAGACTTAGGATTTTCGGAAGAAGAATTACACGAATTCAACGGTCTCAGAACACCAAGTGATTTATCTAGCTCACCAAGTTTTGACTCCGTTATTTCTCAATTCAATTCAAAACAATTTCTAAAGAAGACTACTGCTACAACGGAAACGAATAGTTCAAACTATTTGTCGAAGCAAGCGAATATTCTGCAACCTCAAAATCATTCAGCACAAAGTAAACCTTTTGATTTCAAAAAGAATTTGATTGAAATGGCTGACTCGAAGCAATTCAAAAAGGAGTGATAAGAATGTCATTTTATTTTTTTAATGCTATGTATATATAATAAGTAATGTATAAACTATATGCAATGTTTATCGTTCAGGTCTTCTCTTGCGAGAAATGAAAATGCTCGAGGTATCATTTTTAGGTCTAGGTTGCCGAATAATGCCGGAGGAAGTTGGCTTTAAATTGTCCTCTGATGGGGCCCTTGGCTTAATGATTCCTGTCTTTGATGGTACCGCACCTTGTGGTTTATGTGAATTGTTTACTAAACCTTCGTTGAGATTTGGATCTTCATGACGTTTCATGTTGTTTTCAGATGATTTCTCTGTTGGCAATACTTCTACCACTGGCTTTGCTGGAAGCTCAGCCGGGGTATTTTTTTGGATATCATGGGTTTTATGTAAGTCAGTAGGTTCAACTTTCAAACGCTTAGATTCTGTGCCGTTATCACTATATTTCCGGATGTATTCTGTAGACTTCTTGAAGCTAGCCTTCTTCAAAAATCCAGGGAATGCATCCACTATCGCATCTCTAGAAACAGCATCTTCTAATAGATGGTTCCAAACTTTATTACGCAGAAGGGAGCGTTTGTTACCTAAGATCCATAGAGAAGTTCTCGCACGAGTTAAAGCAACGTTCATACGACGGATATCACCCAAGAAACCAACATTACCAGTTTCACTTGCTCTAACACATGAGATTATAATAATCTCCTTCTCTTGACCTTGGAACCCATCAACAGTATTAAAATCAATTTCTGTTAAAATAGAATGTCCATACTTCGAAGTGAAGATGTTTTTGAGTGTTCGTACTTGTTCCTTATAAGGAGAAATTATACCAATTCTTCCTCCAAAATTATCTTGTGGAAGGATAATCATCAATTGTTCTACCATTTCCAAAGCAACCTTTGCCTCATTGATATTGTAAAACGAACGAGAAAGTTCATTTTGTTCGTGCTTACTTACAATATCAAAAAACATGTAAGGTTTCAATGGAGGAGTTTGATGCCATGTTCGTGCCGTTTTTGCAGCCATTCCTTCACCATCTAATAACTTAGAATGATAGAACTCACGACTTGGGAATACTGATATGTCAGGATGCATACGATATTGCACATTCAATAAGTACACATGATCAGGATAATTGTTCTGCATCCTAACAAACAAACTTTGCTCATAATTAAATTCTGCAGCAGCTTGTGATAAAACTGTTGGTGGCAATTGATTTGGATCACCAACAAGGATACATTTGGTACATCCATAACGTAATGGGATAATTGAGGATAACTCAACACTTTGACAAGCCTCATCAATGATCACTTGCTCAAACTCAATCATTAAACTAGATATAACATCATGAGCTGCACCAGATAAAGTAGAGCAAATAATTTGAGCATTGGTCAAAATTTTGGCCTGTAAGTTTCTTCTTTCTATCTCTTTAGTCCTATATGCAATTGAAACTCTTTCTCTCTGCTCATCTAACCTTCTGGCTAGTTCGTTTCTCTTTTTGTTGATATCTCTCAATTCACCTTCCAACTGAGCAATCTTTTCGTCTGATAAGTCTTGTCTTTGTAATTCTTGTCGCAATTTATCTCTTTGTGAGATACATTTCGTATGTTCAGCACGTATTGAGGAATCAATAGAAACATCTGCAGCTCTCGCTTGTAATTGTTTATCGACTAATTCTTCTAAAGTAAGGTCTCTGACTGATGCATTAATAGCATCACTTCTACCTAATCTGACGACGTTGGGCGATATCACTTCACCTTTTGTGTTTCTCACCCCTCCTTTCAAACGAAGAACTAATTCATCAACAGCTGCATTACTAGGAGCACAAATTAAGATCTTTTTATTCTTATCAGCCTTTGCAGGTTCACCTTCAATATTAATAACATTTTTTTTATGAGATAATGCATAACCCACTATACCTAAAATAGTTTTCGTTTTACCGGTACCAGGTGGACCTTGAATCAATGAAAAACCTTCTGCATCATAGGTACCAAGAATGGCTTCTGCCTGAGAGTCATTTACATTGAGGACATCAATGATACTTCTGATTTCACCATTATTGATAGTCTGTGGTTTATTTGGTTTACCTTCAAGGATGGAATCCTTGAGGTCATAGTATTCTAAACCTCTGAGTGAAGAGTATTCTCTTTCAGCTGTGACCATCAGCATGACACGCATACCGAACACAACTGATCTAGGGGTTAAAACACTCATCATTGTACCAGCAGGAAACACCCTAAAAGTTACATCAAAGAAATCTGCATTAGCAGATTTTACCTCTCTTACCTTGGCTAAGCAACTAGTTGTCTTTGGGTCTTTCATGAGTTGTGCTAATTTTTGCTTGGGAAGTTGTTGAAAATTATCAACATAGCCTAAAACCACTAAATCAGTGTCAGAAAGTTTTATATTGTTAAGGTCAGATTTTTTAACTGATGCATAAACATCAAAGAAACCATCCACACTAGTTCTATTGCCAATGAGAATATGAAATGTCTCTTCCTTGCTAGTCTGCTTAGCAGATTGAATTCCTTGCCAACACTCGAGAAGTAATAATGGCTCCGTGATTTTGGAATAATCCTTTGAATTTTCATACTTATCCTTAATGGTACGGAAAATGTCCTTGTTGTTATCAGGATAGTCACTAGTCAATTGATAATTCCATTTGAGTATAACAGAGTATAGTGGCTTGAAATTGACAGTCAAGCGCAAACGCATATTTTCTTCTCTTCGCCTTTGGTTATTTTGTGAGTTCTTAACTTGTGCTGAGCTTTTAGTAATTGGTCTTCCCTTATAGTCAACCTCTATAACTTTAGCTTTAGATTTCTTCTTATCGACAAATAAGTCTGAGACATCCACATCTTCTTCATCTGAACTGTCAGAATCAACTTTCTTCTTCTTCAAGGAATTCAATGATCTTCCGATCGCAACAGACTTCTTTGAGTTGAATCCAGCTGCTCTAGGAGGAGCTGGCGGTCCAGTAGGAGTAGATATTTTAACTGGAGCTCGAGACAGCTTGAGCTCCTGGCGGATAGCCTCAAGACTTGATGATTTAAATTCTTGTTTTGGAGGAGGGGGAGCAGCTGGAAGACTTGGAGATATCACACCAAATCTATCTAATCCATGTTGCTTGAGTGACTTAGGTGCTCCTTCGAAACGAGACAGACTAATTCTGTTTTCATTTACAATGACGACATCATCGCTACTTGGGGATTTAGCCCGAAGCACTTCGGATGTAATTTTTTCGACTAAATCTTCGTCGTAATCCCTTGCTCTGGATAAAATACGAGACCTCTGTTGTTCAGATAGTTTATTGTTGTACTTTTTAGCACGGAGACCGAATTTAGTAAGTGAAGTAATATATTCTTCGCTTATTGAAAATTGTAATTCATCAGCTAAATCAAAACCTTTAAAAACCAAATCAACACACGAGTTCAATAGAGCAGGATCACCTAATCTAAGCCAAACAATCATATAGTTAAATGAGTCCATAAATGATCTAAAAGTTGCATCATATCGTGTGGAATCAACAACAATTGAACGGTAAGAATCAAGTAGGAGATGACTTAAATCTAAAGTATCTCTAGTGAATTCAATTAAATCCTCTAAATGATACAAACCTGCCCATGTCAATGTTTTTTGATAGAGCATAGTTAAGAACTTCCAAGAACGATCCCATAAATCTTCTAATAATGAATCTTGTGACTTTGGTCCTTCTATCAAAGCACCATCTACAGGGTCCACTAAAGCATTCACTACATCCATCATTACCCTCAAGGATTTTGGACAAGGCTCAAAGGCACCAAGTGAAGTCAACGTACCAAGGTTCAGAGAAATAGCTTGGATATTTGAACTAAAGTATGTGTTGAGGAGAGCTTTGATAGCTTCAAAACGTCCACCAACACCAACATCAAAGACTTCATATAATATGTTCGATGCAGCTTGACTGGTTGACAGAGAGAAGATACATGACCAGAATGATACCAGTGACTCTTCATTAAAGAATATCCCCTTCAATACATCTGGTTCACTTAAACTCATCTTTTCAAAAATACTTGACATCGAATTGAAGATAGTTGAGACGTTAGTATTGTGCCTTTTCTTTGCATCAAGAAATGCTTTATCACCAGTGGAATTCTTCACAGGAATAAATTCAATTGCACAACAAACATTCTCAAAGGAGCTGAGGATTTTGGTGATTAAAATCTTGTTTGAGTAAATAGGCTTTTTTAACAAGCTCTCCCACAATAAAGGAAATATATCAAATGTTGTAGGGGTCTCTTGATTTAATATTAAGAATGAATTATGAGTTAGGAATAAGACATCGTAATATAAAGATTTGATGATCAAGTTTGAAGCATTTGCAGGGTCAAAATGATCAGAAATGTTTCTTAAAGCAAGGTCAATAATTAATTCTGAGTACTTGTCAATGACACCTCTCCCATCACGTTTACTAAGAAGAGTTATAGAAAACTTTCGATCTCTAAAATTCACAGTTTCATCATTAGCTTCTAAGCAATGTACCAAATTCAGACATGCGCTATTGAGTAATATATCACCACGTAAAGTCATTTCATTTGAGGTTGCTTTCTTCCGTATGATAGTGGCCTGTTCTAGTAAATAACTTCCAAGTCTTACACTGGCTGTTTGCCTCTGAGATCCAGATAATGAATCAATACATAATGGAATCCAATTAAGAAGGTCATTCAACTCTTTAAGTTCATTATCGGAGGCGGTGAGTTGAATATTAGCCAAATGACTAGATAAGTGAGGATTAGTAAGAATTGTATCCAAAATGCTTGAATAATTGAAAGGTGAAGAATATGTCCAAAAATTCTCTTTGAACCTTTCAAGTAAGACAGACAATGACCGTAAGAGAATTGGCAAAGGTGTATTTAAGTACGCCATGATGTTGTTAATAAGGACCCTAATCACAGGGTAAAGTCTGATATCTTTAAATCTGCTTACAGCTTCAATATCGGTCGGTTCATTCATTCTTCCGATAAAGGCATCATTGTCTATGAAGCTTATAATCTTCAAAAAGTTACCCCAAAATACGATTGCATGATCTGGTGTGTAGAACTTGGCGTCCTGGATTCTGTACAAGTGGACACTAAATTCATCTATAACTATTTGATCGAGGTTTCCAGAGTCATATTTTACATCACGATCATTTAATGATTGTAGCCAGCTTTTCGCTAATTCTTTCTCTTCTTGATTGCCTTCAAAAGCTAGATAGATAGTACCAGGTAAAAGATCTATAGGGGAAGGTAACTTTTCATGTCTCTTTAAAATTTGAATCGTTTCTGAAAATTTCTGTTTCAACTCATCGTTCTCTCTTAATAACGCAGGTCCCATTAAACATTGTGTCACGGCATTTGCTAATCTCAATGGTACATCTTTATTATCTGACAGTATCGAATTGGCTAAATAGTCCTGAAAAATAGTGATCAATCTCTCAGATTCCCATTTCAAGATAACACCCACAAATTGATTTACCTGTTTCAATGAAATTTGTCTGAGTAATGCAAAACTCTCTCTGATTTTGGACTTGGACAAGTTAAAGCAACGTATACAAGCATCACATTTATCAAATGTGGAATTCATAATACTTTTAAGCTTGTTAAGAATATCATTATTAGGGAATGAAAAAAGAATTAATGCATGAGTGGACATTGGAAACATATAACGATCACAGAATAAGTGGCGGTTATCAATTGATCGAAACAAGTAAGCGAGACATTGTTTAAGAACATTCTCCTGAAGTTCATTATTACTTCCCTCCTTATGTGATTTCTCTATTGCCTGCACTAATTCATCATATCCATCAGGTTTCTGACTGATATCAGAAGACATTTACTACGATTTATCTATAGATATCACCCCCAAAAAGTCCAAAATGCAAATTATATGAAAGAATCCTTCAGAATTTAGCAATCAGAATACTCTTATTCTAAGAACTTTCAGTAAAGTATGATAGTTAATGACTGATCAAATAGTTTTGATTAGTTTACTAAAAAAAATTCTACGCGCTTAAATAAATTAATTTTAGTGTATTCTGATACTCAGTATACAAGATCAAGTTTTTAAGATTATCATAAGAGACAATCTATAAAATTATAGTAATGCTATATCAATGTCTAAACATCTCGAAGCTTCAGTCCAATCAATTCCAGTTGCCCAGCAATATTTCATTATTTCTATTGCTTTTATAGCATTAGCATTACCAATAATGGATATTTGAACTAGTCTTTCTTCAAAGAAGTCTCTTAACTTTGGGTCAAGTGTTTCACAACCAGCACAGAACAAGACAAAAAGATAACAGCATTCACCTGGAGAATTAGAAACCACATACAGACGAGTTAATTCTGCAATATCTCTTGCAATGTCTTGGACAAGTTTTGAATCTCTGGGAACCATTAGGACACGTCTGTAGAGATTGATAATTCCCATATAACAGTATAATTTGTTAGAAAATGATAGTTTAGAGTCTTCTTCTTTTTTCTGAGAGTTCCTGAGTACTGAATTAGGGCTTATTGAATCATTTGGATCATATTTTGAGCTAACATCTGGCTCAATTTCAGTGATTTCATCTTCTCCACTTTTGCATGCTTTTAATAGTTCATCTTTTATTTCCAATGCCTTGACAGTGATTTCGATAGGAAGGGTGAATTCATGGCCCTTAGATTCCAAAAACAGATTTACTTTTCTAATTAAGAGAGCAATTTGAGTAAAGAGTGGGAGTACATTTGCATTAAATCCCAAAAAGTAGTCCACACTTCCTTTGGATCTTTGGTTATTGTTAGAGCTTAGATTACTGAGCTTTCTCAAAAATTCACCTTCAACATACTGAGACTCATCCTGCACTGCAAGATAGTAGTTTGAACCCTTTGTGGCTGCAATTGCACCGAGAACATCAATATAAACGAACCATCGGATAAGAAAAAATGAGATATCAGTATTTAATCCAAGTGACTGATCGCTCGATGAATCTAAAACCGCTGGTTCCCCAGAGGATGGAGCATGATAGCTTTTCCTTCGAGAATTTGACTTTCTAGCTTTCAAAATTTGTCTTGCCCCCAAATTATGTACCCTATGTCTTTCTAAGCTTCTGCAATAAAAGACTTCATAACATGATAATAAGAGAACAGATGCAAGGGTACCATCTGATGTTTCCTCATTTTTATCCTGTAGTTGCTTCAATAGCTCCTTACAAGATCGTGAAAGAAGCTGATTCGTGATTGTTCTTGGTGGTTCTTCTCCCATGAGATCAGACTTCATATTAGCAGAAAATGCCAATAGTGTGGTGAGTACAGAAGGATACTTCATTGCAATTTGAGGCAAAATGACTCTGAAAGGATTTTCCTTATACACATGTGAGGGTGCTGGCACTAGATTGTTTGCAGCAACATTGACCCAAAAATGCATCAAGTTTCGGTAAAATGGTACATGAAGAAGCATTTCTGGGAACGGGGTTAGCAGAGGAGGGATCTTCTTCAATATTTCTTCTGGAGATGATTCCTGATCGTCAATACTCGGGGACGACGAGATCAGCACAAGGAAATTGTCTTTACTTTTTGTCACATAATCGACAAGATCATCATCCTCTTCATCTTCTCGAGGTAACAAACGTTTGATGCTCCCATACCTATGCGTATTTAACAGTGCCCGGAGGTTGTTGAAGACATCTGTATTATTATAGGAAGCGTTATGATTGCTTTCATAGGCTTCAATTTTTGCTATATCATCGGAATATGTATCAATGCCATCACTTTCTGAAGAATCACATTTCACGATATAACTCTCTTCTTTAAAGGGCGAATGAGGTTTAGGAGTTTTCTTATTATTATACTGTAAAGCAGAACGAAACAACAGCTCTCCTGATACATCAGGGTTGTAATTTTCAACTTTCCCAGAAAGCATGAAATTATTAAAAATTTCTGAATTTTGTAAGAAGAAATAATCTCCCCCATTAGAGACTTTATCTATAGCACTGTTCAAATTATTGATTCCATCAACAACTTCTGGTTGGTTTTCAAGTATATTTTCATCTAAGAAGTTCTTAGTGAGAGCTGGAATAATAGTTTCCAGACTTCCATAAATTGAATCCTGACTAATACGATCTTCCTGATAATATACGGAATCTATCTGAGCCATGTTATTGGATCGTTTTCCGCCATTAGACTTAATATCTTGCTTCGATGAAAGTGAGGTAGCTGATGATGCTAACGTTGAATTAATCCTACGTGACTTAATAGCTCTATCGTCAAAATTTAATCCTGATTCATTAGCTTTTCTCTTTGCAGTTTCGGTACCATTAACTTTATCAGATACTTCTTTTTTTATAGTCTTTTGTCTTTCCTTGTCCACTGTATTTACAGTTATATGTAATCCCAGATCTCTAATTTTAGCTTGATTGATCGTTTTATTCACAAATTTGTTGTTTCCTGTCTTTATCTTTTGTGAGTCATTGTTGGCGTTGACAAATCCTATTCCATTAAGAGAATTGATCTTTTCAATAGAATTTTTGTAATGACGCCCTCCCCATGTCAATTTAAGTGAATAATCACATACCGCAGTGGTTTTGATACAATAGGTACACTTCGGCTTTTTCTCGTCACATTTTATCTTTAGTCTTTTACAATTATGACATCCATTTCGTGATCTTTTAATACCTGTCTTTTGCTTGCGATCCCTTGTTTTTGCTGTATTTTTTTGATCACTATCTATTAATCCGTCCAGCAGCGACTTCAAAGCATCATTACTTTCTGAATACATGGTCAGGTGCCAGCATCACTAATAAAAGTTACTTATATTAACAGTTATATGTTTAAATTTTATCTAAACCGAATATTTTGATCTGGGGTCGTTCCTAAGTTATCTATAGAAATTAAAATTACATACAGAAAACGAACTCTCAGAACAAATTCCAATAGCTTTATAAATAGACAAGGGACTATTCTTGAAGTTATTCAATACAGTTTCAGGTCATTATAGTAATTGTCAAGAAGACCACCTTCTTTACGCTCGGTGTCTTTCTCCACATACTTTCTTCCAAAAAGAAGAGCCAACAAGGTCTCGTAGAGCTTGTATAGATAACCAGCTAATACAACCAAACCACCTATGAGTGTTAATAATCTTGCTACGAACTGAACAAATGGAATTCTTTTTTCAGAAGTGACAAGTTTGATAGGTTCAAAGTCATATCTAAAATAAATTCCTGGGATTCCACTGGGAAGACCTCTTTCATTCAATTCAAAATCACGATGCAATTCGGTTAAAGAGTATTGGTTAGTATCGACTTTAATACCTAATTTCTCATATAATGTGGGGACAACACGGGAATTGTATCTATAGGATTGCAATTTCTTATCAGTAACTTTTCCTGTAAAATCTAATGGGTTATTTATGAATGGGAAAAATTCACCATAGGAGAACTCAGATATAACATGTGAGAAGTTTAATGAGTTGAAAGGTACTGGGTGTGAGTCACGATATCCAAATCCTCTTCCTGTGATTCGAAACTCTCCATTAACTTGGTTGACGGGAATAGATCCAAAAATATGACACGCCGGAGCACCTTGATTAATGTGAAGACCAGCAGTGCTAAATTCAGCTCTCATGGTCTCTTGCAATATTTCATCCAACTCTGGAGTGTTATGGGCATCATTTTCGTCGTTTATTCTAAACCTATCTGGGAGAAAAAAGTTCATACCTTGGAAATTAAGTAACTCGTTGGCTAAAAATCTATCACTTGTAACATCTTCGACATTAGTATGAAGATAGTCACAAGGCATCGCAACAAGTATGTCCAAATTTATGCTCAAGTTAGTTTTTATTTGATCATCGACGATAAATTGGTGATCAATGTATCCTCCCAAGTATCCACCTATCTGCACCCACACAATTAACAAACCACAGAAGATAGTCACTAACGTAGAGAATCCACCTCTGCTGGATCGCACAGTGTGTTGAGAATCAACCTTAGGGAACGCATCAAACGTTCGTACTTTAGTAGAAAAAGCCTCCATATAATCTCTCGGTTAATCAGTTAAAGACACTCTATCTTGTTGATAATTAAGAACTGATATTCGTGTACATAATATTTTTCAAGGCTCGCTCAGACTTACTATATACAATCAAAAGATAGTATATTAATAGACTCTCATAGTAATGGAATATGATACACTATAAGACACTATGAGAGACTACAAGACATTATAAGACCCAGAAATTTGATATAAAAGATGATAGAAGAGTAGAAAGTCGTTACTAGTTACAATATTAGCTTTCTCATCAAAAAAGTAATAAATTATCCATAGTGTTCCTATAAAGTATTTTTCATTATATACAGATATAGCTTATTTTTAAGTATTAAGTTTAGTATTTTTTTGGTTCCTTAGGAGGCCTGGCATATCTGAAGCACTTCCTAGTCAATCTTCTTCTTCTAAACTCATACCTAGAATCTTGATTAGGAACTTTATCCGCATCATATATCCAACCATCTTGTTCGTCATCAAGTATAATGAAATTGGAATTTATATCCAATAATCTTTCATGCAAAAAGTTCTTAGGTTCTTTATCAATAGTCCATGTATTTGCATATGCAACATCAAACTTCCAACTTGGAGGTGGTAAAATTTTAGAGAGATGATCTACTCCTTTGGGTTTCTTTCCACTGATTCTTAAATGATCTTTAACATCATAGATCATAGTGCTGTAACAATCAAGTGTCCAAGTGTTATTAAGAACACTTCTAGATTGAATTTCGTAGATTTCTACATGCTTCACTTCTGGGGCATCGTCAATAATAATATCCTTTCTATCAAATGATTTCGCTGGTGCTTCTTTCTTGGGTTTTTCGGGTTTCGCTTTGAGACGTTTTGCCTCTTTCCTTGCCTTTGAAGCCTTACTTAAACTAACCAAATATTTCTTACTTTTAGGATGGCACAATATGATCCCGATCCATCCACTTTGTATGAATATTAATCTCCAAGGAATATACAGACCGAGAAACAATATTCCTGAAGTGGCAAATATCAATCCATAAAATATAAATGTAGAAAGTCTTTCATCCTTAAATCCTGCGGTATCGTACCAGAATCCATCTGCTTTGTCAAGGCTTTTCAAAACATCCGTTGTTAAATTTTGCAAATCCCTCATGTTCATTATAAGTGTCATTTGAGACTTGGCATACTTATGCTTGTCTTTCTTAGCTGCTTCATCAGGGATATCAACATCGACAATTGTAGATGCTTGTGTGAATGTAGCTGAAGAAGTATCAGACGACCTTGAAGTACTTGGACGCAATGAATCTGTATCAGATCCTCTATCATAATCCCCGTCCAAAAAATCATCAACAATACTATTGTCAGATGATGCATTAAAGAAATCTAAGAGTGATTGTCCCCTTTTCTTCACTTTTATCAATTCTGGTGTCTTCATAGGGTGTCTGTATATATATCCTGGAACCATTACTCCAAAAAGTAGAAATAAAAGGGGAAATGCCAATACTAAGTGAGGCCAAAGACATATCAATGTATATAGCACCAAAAATGAAAGTGTTTTAGTAGGTTTTCTCCAAGTTATCACATGTATCAAACCATATTGTAGAGCAAAAAAGCTGCTCATACGACCACTTAAGCGCTTGAAGTTCGATGCAAGGATCTTTATAGAGAGACCCGGTTTCTTCGTCCTCTCGGGATCCGTCAACCTACTCTCTAGTTCTACTTTATCCTGTCCTTCCGGTTCAATTGCATGTTTAAGCAACTTTTCCATAAATCTATCAACAAAATGATATGACTTGTTTTTCTTCTGTTCTGCAGCTGATTCTGCTAATGTACTATAATAGTTCAAATCCTTCTCGTTCATTGTTCTTTCTACGCTCTCCTCCAACAATTTTCCATTCACTTTTTCCAATCCTAACTCTAATAAAGTAGATGCTGTTCCTGCCGCTATTCCTCGATTATTAGTGGGATGTTTTTCAGCGATATCAGTGGTATATCCATGTATATATGATAATACCTTAGCTGACCGTGCAAGGTTTTTCCCTTCCGTCTTCTTAATATTAGACATCAGACCAATCTTTCCGTGGAAACAATCTTTTCTTTATAGTTTATTCATTATTTTATGTGGGGATGCGCAAATAGTCCGAGTTGTACTCACATGAAGATAGTGTGAGAATTGAGTTATCAAGGGAAGCAATTGATATCAAATCTCAAGATATAGCTATAAGAGTTGACATCTTCTATATTAACTGACAGACAGACTCAAATCAATCTATAATGTACAACAATTCATTCAGATGACTTATTACTGTGATTCAAGTCAGATTCACAACCTCGGATGTTGTTATCTATGGAACACGAATTGCGCTTACGTATTTTTACGAGTTAGTATTATTCTACAATATAATTAGATTAGAATATGGAAGAAAGTTTTAATATCGTAAACCATCTAAAACAAGTTAATACTTAGGTGCATGAGACGATCAAAATTTCATTGAAAACTTGGAATTAAGAAACAGGTATTCCGCTAGATTATAATGAAGGGAAGTTTTGGTCGTTAATGACTGACTTCTTGGTAGACTTGCTGCCACCTCTAGCGCCACCTCTAGCGCCACCTCTGGCACCGCCTCTGGAGTTACCTCTAGCACCACCTCTGGCACCACCTCTAGTAGAGTTACCTCTTCTTGATTCAAAAGGAGCTTGATCAGCGAAAGTAGCCTCAATATCTAAAAACTTCTTCTCCTTTGGAGCCTTGGCCTTGGCCTTTTTGGTGACACCAGATTCAAAGTATGATTCTTGTTCCTTCTTGATTGTTTCAGTACTGGTCCACTTGCTTTCTTGACCTTCGTTAGCTTGTCTGGCCTTCTTAGAAGCTCCTAATTCTTGTTGCTTAACTTGCAACTCAGCAAAGTAGTCTTGTAAAGATCTTTGTTCAACAACTGGTTCAGCGTCTTCTTGGTCTTCAGCCAACTCCTTTTCAGCATCACGTTCAGCCTCAGCTTCATCTTGAGCTTCGTTTTCAGCAGAACCCCAACTTTGCTTAATTGCCTTACCAGAATCAGTCTTGTTAGATCTGGAGTGACGGTCGAAAGGTTTCTTGTAGTGTTTGGATGGAGTAGCGGTTGGGCCAGCGACAGACTTGTTTTCGTTCTTGTTCTTCAAAGCACCTTCATTACCGGTTGGCTTGGACTTCTTCTTAGCTTTAGCTGGGTCAGCTGAAGCTGGTGCAACATCCTTCTTCTTAGAGGAAGTGTTCTTCTTTACGAGTTCTCTTGGAGCAACATTTGGAGTCTCATCTTCCTCCACGTCGTTACCCAACAAGTGGTACAAGTTCTATTTGATTGTTAATAATTGATACTATATTTAAATTGGTTCAAACTAGTCAAAACGGTACTTCAAGATTTATTTCAGAAATGAATTAAGTGCCCCAATTAACATGACAATCAATGACTACGGAAAACCCTATCTTCAATTGCAATTTCAAAGAAGACTGTTCACCTCAATTGGTTTCATGGTCACACGAGATCCACAGTTTTAAATCGAACCAACTTCAATTGACCATAATTTTAGGTCACAATGATAACATAGAACACTTACCTTATTTTCAAAAGACATTGTCAAGTTTGAAAACTAATCTAACCTTTATTAAAGTATTCTTCCTTTTGCAAAGAGGTTGCTTATGACTCCAAAATGCTGGAAAATTTTCGCTGATCGTCCAACGATACTTTTGTGTAACTAAATTCTACAGTGAGGGTCTTTATCAAAAGTAGTGTAATTTTCAGCACTATATATATCTATACAATCTAGCCATCAGAATGGAATCCTTCATTGCATTATTCCGGTTGACTTAACGAATTATCAGTTGTTTAATGCAGTTAATCAGTCTTTATAAACTCTTCACCAACCCTAGATAAGAAATTCCGGATTGCTGGCCTTAAATCAGACGACATGTTCTTTGAAAAAAGCCTTAAAGTTAACTTATACATAATTGGAGCATATAAAGTAAAGTCATCATCATCCAATTCCACATAGCCTTGGAATATCTCAACAATGACTGGTCTCCAAGTAGAAATATTTCTTTGCTGGTTTGTTTCATCAAACTCCGAATATCTCTCGGTGACGGAGTTACAAAGCGGAATAATAGATGACATAATAGACTTTTTAGATTCCGTGTTGGTTTTATCCTCATCACAGTACATTCTGAACATTATGTTAATATAGACAGCTGATGATGACGATTCTTGCTTTAAAAGATTAGGTAATCTTTCAATGATGCCCGCATTCCAAAGTCTGACTCTAAGATCATAGTCATCGTTGAAAGTTTTCGCAAAATCGTAACTTTGTTTCATCAAAGTAGCCATTGACATTAAATGATCGTAAGGAACTGCCTCGTAGAAAGAATCATTTTCAAATAATTCTGACAATGTTTGAATGAGCAAAAGTTGAAGGACACTCTTTACCACTATAGATGACTTCTCTTTGCTTTTTTTGATTTCACCTTCGGAGCCTTCTAATGATGTATTTCCAAAATATTCAGCCTCATCCAACTCCACCTTGGAACCAACATCTCCAACTTCTTTATCTTCTTCATAGACACGATTACGAAGAGGATCCGAAGTGAACAATTCTTTTGCAGTAGTCAAATCAAATAACAAGTACAAAGCTTTAGTAATCTTCTTCCATTCCTCATCATTGAACTTATTAGAGTTATCAATCAACAAGGATGACAAACATTCTCTTCCTATTCTGGCTATGGTGTCATTCTCCTGACATATACATGAGATAATCAAACTCAAATAACCGTCAAGCATTCTGCGGAGAGAATCAAAGTAATGAGTAAGTAATGATATCATACTCTTCAAAGATTGGATCAATGTTGTAGATAACCATACTGATAAATTATCATTACCGTGATTGTTTATCTGCCAGTGCTCATTTAAGACACCAAAAATAGGAAATAAAAGGTCATTACAAATCAGCTCCCAGAATTCATACTCAAAGTATTGACCATATTGAAACAATACATGGAATAAGTAGCTCAGTGCTCTAGATCTGACTTCGAGCTCCTGGCCCGTCATAATGATGTCATGAAAGCCTGACAAAACGGGGAACCATAATTTTACCAACTTATCATTCAATTCAGGATGATTTGTTTTGATTCCATTTACTGGTGAAGTTTGGTCATTAGTATCTCCAAACGTTATCTGTGCCACTTGATTTATTAACTTCAGTAACACGTCAAGAGATAATAGACTTGCTTTTTGGAATTTCTCATTTTTAGCTAATTCTGTGAAACAAACAACTAAGTCTCCAAAGGAATCTTGTGCTCGTATTTCATCAATATAATCCCTGTTGATCCAGTTTGCCATTTTGAATGTCTTCATAACTAAGCTTTCTTTGCTCTCCTTTGCAGAGGCAGCCAAAACGCCAAAAATTGTTTTCCAACCTGATTTAATATTGCTTACTCTAGCTAAGATCATATTATTAATACAATCTAATGCCATATCTTTCACCTCAAGTGACCTTCCGTGAACCATTACATGCTCAAAGGGCTTCAAAAATTCTTTCTGGAACTTGAAATGAGACAACTCATCAATTTCTAAAAATCTCATTGATAATTGTCTTAAGGAATCCAAAGCAAAGAAAGCAACAGCCAGGTTTGGGCTACATACAACTCTGTTAAATGTTTCTTCCATTATAGCCCAGAGTTTAGACCATTCAAGACGAATTCTGCTCATGTTGTAGTAACAAATATCAACAACCTTTTGTAAAGAGAACATTCTAGGACTGGAACTCGTTCCCGAAGATTCAATTTCTTCAGATGAAACTTCAGATAAAGCTTTGACAAAATCAACAATGCTCTGACCTGATAAGTATGCACTGTTGGTGAAAATCTTGTCAATTGCAACTTCCAATTCCGTTTTAGTCAATAATTCTGCAACCTGCTGTTTCAAGTGCTGATTGTGGAATTTACTTGATGCAGCTTGAGCATTAGACTGAAGCGAAAACAGACTGAAGAAACTTGTGTGAGAAGTGGAGGTACTTTCAATTGATCCTCTATTGACTAACTTTGCCACAGAGACGTCTGGAATTGAATCTTGATCGACACCTTGTGCAATAAGTTGAAGCCTTTCCAATTGAGAAATAGCGGTCAAAATTTGAATCCAGGATGATTTCAAAGAGATATCTGGTGTTACAGCAATCTCTAGCATAATGTATATGGCCTCCACGTTCTTGGGTTTCATCTCCTCGAAGTTATTCAAATTCTCGAATTGGACCAATGCTCCAATAAAGGATGTTCTAGCATAATCCAAGTCAAACATGGAAGCAATATACAAGGATAATTTGATTCCTTCAAGACACAACTTAGTGACATCTTCTTCGTCATAGTCTTTAAAAGGGGATGTTAATCCAGCTAAAATTGACATCCACATAGTATCAAAGATTGATCTTACATGGTGAATATTAGAAGCAGCATAGAAAGTGCCGCTTGAAGAATCATCTGCTTTGGATCTCTTTCCTAAGGTCCGCATAAGTTTTTCAGCCTTAGTAGACATTTCCTTTGATGCATGAATATATGCTTCTCTGTTGATATCTCTACCACCGAAAAAACCTACTGAAATATTAGGTGTCGCAGATATTTCACCAGATAACAATGCCGCCTGTTGTTCTGACTGCAATTTAATTTCATTGTTCTGTATCTCATTATAAATGTTCTGTAAAAAGTCAAGAGGCAAATCTTTTCCATCATCAATTCCAGAGTTGTTTGCAACAAAGTTCTCGAAAGTCATTCTGTTCTTAACTTGGCGAGAATGTAAATCCGTATTCAACAAGATAATTGAATAGGCCAAAATATATGCTGTATCAGCATTGGCAAATGTGGTTGGATTACCCAAGACGTATCTTTCGGCAAATTTCAACATAAAACGATCAATTTTTTGACCTTCTCCAGGTAATCTGAATGCTTGTAAAAACCTCCTCATCGCATCAACAAAATCAGAATTAGTAAATTCCATCTGATCAACAAATGCATGCATTATTGCTCTGTTTTCGCTATCACCTTCACCGAGATATTCGCCTAGTGCGGTCTTGTTGATACTATCAGTTTCTAGCAAAAACAGCGCTATATCATTTGGATCGTCTGATTTAATGAAACCTTCACGTAAAAGATACTTAATTCCCTTCTTTCCTTTCTGATTAAATTGCCTGATACCTTCTAAAAATGCCTTCTTTCTCTGTTTCAAGTTCTCAAATTGTTCTGGGTCATCTGATTCATTTACAGAATCGGTATTAAGTAATTGGCTTTTAATGTCATTCGAACTGCTAGACTCAAGGTAATTAGATCCAACTCTGTCGAGTGATGCACCTGACTCTTGATGAGAATTTGCAAGATGAAGTCTACCGTTATTATTGATGCCCTTATGAGCCCACGAATACAATGATCTAAGTGACGCGACAATACAGCTGATGGAGGTCATCTTAAGAGCGTATTCCAATGGGAACAAATTGTAAACATCAGGTTCTGGAGGCTTTGAAGACATAGTATTGCTAGTTAAATTTGCAATCTTGCTAATATCATATACCGAAACACCCCTTCTCTTATTTTCACGATAGGCCAACTTTTGTTGTGCCGTAACTTCAATTCGACTCAAAGAGAGCTTTGTTAAATAATCTACTATCTGCTCGTAGATATTTGGCATTCTGTTATCACAATCGTAATTCAAATAAAACTCAATAATACATCTTGAATCATTACTTAATCTTTCAATGATAGATAATAAATATCTCTTCTGGTGGGGAGTAGAAGTTTTCATTTCTGCTACAGGAAAATATATCTCGTCAAAGAAGACAGGTATTTCCCTTTTGAACTCAGATCTGAGATTAGATATAATTATCCAGAAAATTTCCAATGAGAGCTCGAACACAGGCGCCAATGACGATGCTGCATTCCGTGATAATGACAATCCAATGTATTGCCTGACAGCATTGATAAGACGTGTCTTTTCGTTTGATGTAGATGATAAAATAACAACATCAGGACTTAAAAATATATCTATGTGTTCCCTCAAAATGGTGTGAATTATATGCAAAGAGAGTAACTTTGATCTTACTGAATGGGATTTCATATCCACTGTTTCAGTCTCTAGTGGCTTCACGGAAAGTTTGCACATTGCTCTAAAGATTAAAAATGCATCTTTTACGGCTAAATCTTCATCTTTTTCAGATGCATGATTTGCCTCGTTTACACGATCATTATCATAGGTAGAATCGTTGATATTCTCAAGGTTCTCTAATGTCAATTTTTGGCCTCCTTCTTCATCATCATCAGGGAAATCTAAATTCTCTTTACTCACTGAATTAGAATTTTTAAGGTTGGTACTACTGCCATATTTGCTGTTCTTCTTTGATAATGAAGAAACATCAATTCTTCCAAAAATGGCGCCAATTACTTGAGTTAAAATACCTTGTGCAACCGACTGATTTCTTGGAGATAACGAGAATATGAAAATGTTGTATATCTGTCTCACTGCCTTCAATAATGATGCACCATGACAAGGCATAAGAAGAACACTATGCATAAGTGCACGCACCACTTGCAACTCAATGTCTGGATCTGTTCCCTCCCCATCGAAACAGGAGGAAATAATATCCACTGATGTGTCTGTAAGTTTCACTTTCTCTTCTTCGTCATTAAATAATACAAAATCGAATAACTTGGCAAATGTGTCTACTGCCTTGGCCTTCAATTCATTACTTGAGGTTTCGCATGTAAGTCTCAATGCCTCAAGCAATATGTTTGGATTCCTTGAATTAGGATCATTAAGGGACTCAATGACGTGTTGAACAGCTGTTCGAAGCTGGTCATTTTTCTTTGCTTCCTTACTATTAAGAATATCTTCGAATGTTTTTTTAAATATTCCGGAATTATCAACTCTGGCAGTAGAAGTATTTACTGATGAAATTGATGCCTGTCTGTGCCCATTGTTAAGACTTAACGAAGTTGATGGTTTGCGCAGATTAGTCTGTGATCCGGGATCGGCTGGAGAAGCACCATCCGCAGAGGTAACAACTGATTCTGATCTGATTGAAATATTAATATCTTCTCCCCCATTGTCAGTGGCTATATCATCAGAACTACGCTCTTTTTCATCTTGTTGGGTTGTTTTGCTTTCGCCCCTAACATCTTCACCTTCGTGACTTTCCGAATTGGTATCCAAAGATTGACCAGCTTTTGGCTCACTTGCATCCTCTGGTTCACTGGTTTCACCTTCCCCGGTAGGATTTTCTTTCTCTGTCTCTTGAACCTGTTCATTTAAGTCAACCTCTGTAACTGTATTGGAATCGTCGATATTGTTTTGGTTGCCATCTTCGATCTGTACAGTCTCTTTCACGTCTGATGAGGTAGAATTCTCTGGATCATTCACTTCTTTGCTTATGTTGTCATCAGACATCACAATCTATTTTCGAATGGTTTGGTTATAAATTCAACTACGTGTTGTCTATAAAGTTGGCTCCTGGATCTAGTATATGTCCTTTGAATCTGGTAGTGCGATTTCGGTAAATCACGACCTTGTCAAAACTTAATAACATCGTCTATATGTAGTACAATAAGCGTAAATTCATAGAGCATAAATATTACTATAAACACGATTTAACCAATAGATTAAAAATGTAACTTGTAGAATCCTAAGCGAATTCACTTAAAGCAACAGCGGTAGCCTGGAAATCATCATGAGAAATGGAGACTTTTACGCTCGAGATACCTGCAAGTTTTGCAGCCAGCTTAGCAAAGCCAGACAAATTAACGATAGGTGCATTATTGGAATCCCTAAGAATCTCTATGTCACTCAATGGAGCACCTGCGCCTTGTGACTTGACACCTAATGCCTTGAAGACTGCTTCTTTTGCAGACCAAGTACCAGTGTAGGAAGCTCTTGGGTCAGATGCCTTTAAACAGTATTCCTGTTCTGCAGCAGTGAAATTTCTCTCGATGAAAGTCTCATTCTCAATATTAATAGCAGAAATGAGTTCAACATCCACACCAACACCTTTACCAGACTTGTTTAATTCACCTAAAGCCTTTGCAGTTGAACTGGCAACTTTGCTGACATATGAATCCTGAGATTGGATGGATTTCTTGGAGAAAGAATATTGAGCCTTACTAGCATCAACACGAGCTAAAGGATCCAAGTAAACAGGTTGTTCCAAATCGTCTGAGTAAGGAGCCTTCTCCTTAGCAACAAACATGGAGTAACGTGTAAGAGCATTGTGCATGTAACGGTATGACTTCTTGTAACGCAAAGAAACCTTCTTTGAATATGTTTCATAAGATGACTTATCTAACACAGCATACAAGTAATCAGGGTGAATAGCAATTGCTTGAGCACCCTTTTGGCCAAAACCGAAAGATGTGACCGAAACAGCCTTGATGCCATCTGTTTGAATAGATCTTGATGGGTACAAAACGTATTCAAACTCCTTCAAGTTCACATCGATATTATCAGCATTTCTGTTACCTGGGACAATACTAGAATGAAGGATTTGAATAGCACCATTCAACATCCAAGCACCAGCAGCACCCTTAGGATGACCGGTCAAGTACTTTTGGAAAACACCGAAGACTGGGTTACCCTTAGATCTACCCAAATGTTGCATCATACCATTGATAGTAGCAGATTCGTTCTTATCATTTGCCTTTGTAGAAGTACCATGGAATGAAGCGACTCCAATATCATCAATACCCAATCCATAGACAGCCAAAGCACCTCTAATTGGAGCAATTCTAGGGTCGTTCTTGTAAAATTGGTTACTCCAGAGCTTCTTAGCATCAGAGATTTGACGTTTGGTTTCACGTTGGATCTCTTCAGTTCTCTCATTATAGTACTCGGCTTCTGAGAATTCTGATCCATACTCTTCTTTGGCGTTCTTGAGTTCTTCTTGTAAGTATTTATACTCAGAATCTTGCCAGTCTTTAATTTGTGACAATCTTTGTTTCAATTGTCTAGCACGGTACTTCATGTTCAACAATTGAGATGGGAACTTCAAGTTTCCGTGGTGTTCTCTTGCAGTTGTTAAAATACCCTTTCCTGGAGCTGGGACAGATTTTCCAATCTTATCAGTAGCAGTAGCTGACATTGCTAAGATAGCGTAGATTGGGACACCCATTTCAAGAGCCAAAGCAGCAGTCATAATGATCTGAGTACCGGAACCTTGAGCTTCCATGAATCCATCTCTAGTTGTTGTTGTAGGTCTTGACATTTCCTGTGGAGTTCTACCGTGTTCAAATTCAGTAACAGCATTGGAAGTTGCGTTCATATTAGCGAATTCATAAGAACCTTCTTCTTGGAAATCGTCATGACCACCAACTATACAAACCTTAGCTTTTCCTGATAAGATGGTTTCAATACCGATATCAACAGACTCGACAGCAGTCGCGCATGCACCGACGGGAGTTTTGATTGGACCGGATGATGACAAAAGCAACATATTGACCCAGGCCGTCATGGTATTGATGAAAGACTCTTGTAAGATATCGCTTTTAACTGGCTTGTCCATATATCTATCTTTGAACATTCCTCTCAAGGCACTTACACCACCCATACCGGAACCAGAACAGTTACCAAGCTCAGAAACATGCACGTACTTGTAAAACTCATATGGATCAGTAATACCAGATGATAATAAGGCTTCAATGGTTGACACAAGGACATACAATGTAATAGGATCAACTTGGTTAATAACATCTTCAGAAATACCATAGTTACGTGCGTTCCAACCAGTTGGAATTTGTCCAGCTACTAATCTATCAAACTTCAAAGCTTTAGGAACGTACAAGGTAGCACCCTTCAAAATTCTAACACTGTATTCACCGGTGCCTTCAATTTCAAAGATTTCACACTTCTCACCATGCTCCAACTTATATTGTTCGGCTGTCTCCTTGGAGGTCTCAAATGGTTCCATATCATGTTGGATAACAACCTCTTGAATAAGTTGTTTCTTATTTGGATCATAGCCATCGAATAATTCAGGCTCCACTAATCTAATACCAGAATGGTCTAAGATTTGAGCCTCATATTTAGCCTTGATATCCTTGTCCTCAACTGGTTCTTGAGTTTTGGAATCGATCCAGCCCACATATGGCTTTCCCTTCAAATTACCATTATGATATTTGATCAATCCCATGATCCAAGCCATTTCAATGGTACCTTCCAATGAGAATTCTCCATAAGCTTCCATCTCCCATCTTGTTCAATAATGCTTCTTCTTTTAAACGTTTCACATCATTTTTCTTCAATTTGATAGAACC